>JABCKU010000055.1:42492-70712 GCA_018221655.1 Myochromella boudieri | reverse complement strand
CCCTGGAATGTCTCCTCTCTCATTTAAAAATGTTTTCCGCAGTAAACCCGCTATTCAGTACGTCCAGTCACTGATTCATGTGCATTTAAACCCTATATCAATTCGCTAAAATTCCAGAGTTTTTACTGTTGAGGCTGAACGCTTACTGATAAGTTTTATACTTAGATCCACGCAGGATAGTACGCCAAATTAGCTCACTCGTTCGCGACTACACTACTACGGACCACCTGTTCATATCCATTTTTGTTGCTGATACTCTATCATAGACCACTAATCACCATCCAAGGCCCTATGCCACATTACGGACATATCCTTTCGTTATCCTTGGTACTGGTACCACCTTCAAGTTACCAACTTAAAGGTGTCACCATAAACCGCTGGCTGCCTAAGCCATGTATTTTACTGCGTTGGTTAAAATTCTCGGCAAAACTAGTATCCTACTCCGAAGCTCAATATCTGACAACTTGTATGACTAGAATAAGACGTGTGATCCCGTCGCGTGCTTAGCTGGACAGTGGGCAGCCCAAGGGCAGCCCCACTGACACACTGTCGACAAGGATGTGCAAATACTCGAGTCTCTAACAAAGTGTTTTGATATGAAAATTAGACAATTTTGACTAAATTTTGACTCGATTTTTTCCTGTCGACTTGGGTAAGGATTTTTGGTCTACCTCCTCGATATATTGCGCCTGGAATCATGCCCCCTTTCACTTTTATATATACTGGGAGGTACGCCTCGCACTTATGACGTCTCCGTCCGCGCTGACAATCTTCATAGCGTTAACGGCCCGAAGGGCAGTCCGGCACGACTATTGGACCCACATCTGGTCTATAAGTGCACTATAAGTAATGTAAATGCCCTTGCCTCTGGTTCTGGACGATATAATACTGATACCGATACTCTCTCGAGTCTCGACAGAAGTTCCCAGATACAACATGCGAGAACTATTTACAGCAGCGACTCGACGACATCATCACGCCCGGCAAGGGGAGCCTAGGGGAGCCCCCTTAGCCACTTCCTTATTGTATAGCACATATTCTTCCACTGTGGTCCCGACAGGAAGGCAGGGATGTCCACCTTCCTATAGTCTCACGTCAAGACCACTGCTACGCTGACGATGTCGACGTTATGTGCCTCGATTACATCGTCTACCATGACCATTACTGCGTGTTTCTCATATAAAAGTAAAATTCGCTGTTCTCGGATAAGTAAGTACCTGCTAGATTCCTTACTTTCTCCATTGACACGTACACTTACCCAGCCCGGGTACTAAATACTCTCCATGCGAAACCTCTTTCCCCATTACTACTCAACTTCACGCCTTCTCCGTCGAGGACACGGGCGGATACGTAAAGATGCTCAAGCTGGCAGGATACAAATCAGTAAGGTGCCATTGACGCATACACTTTGTTTTCATTTTCTCTTTGTTTGGCGTCTCCATTTCCTTACTGTGTTGGGGCACCACCGCTGTCGGACATCGTCACTGGGGTTGGGCATGGTCCGCTGACGTGGCATGCCAAGCCCAACCGTGTGCGGATATCTTCCCCATTATTGCCCTCGCATCCGGATTTGGTACTTCACCGATGGTTCTAATGTATTTGGCCGGGCCTCCACGTCTTCTCCCCTCCAGCCTCCTACTGATTTGCCGCTGATTCCTTCTCCCTAGAGGGCCGAGGATCTACTATACTCGAGTATACAAATTACTCTGTCATATGCACCGTATCCAATTTCGGAAACGAGAGCTTTCTCTTCCCATCTATCGCCAGGCTGTGCTTGCAGGCTACCAGTCAATACAGTTATGTTCGTCGAGGGCGTACCCTACAACTTTACCCCCTCAGTGGGCTGCCATTCTCCGTTGTGCTCTTCGCTTGTTGAAGCGGATTTCCTCCCGGAAGTGGAAACGACAGATCCGCTTGCCGTTCGGGTTGTTCTCGGGTTCCTCATGCCCACCCAAAAATGTACCTAATTGGCAGGGATTAAAGTACGTGGGATCATTGTGATGGGGGCATCCAATGGCTGACGCATTCTTTACTAGCACTAACGGCAGTAGAGATATTTCTCTGTCAATGTTGGACTGACCGACCGCTTACCCACAAGGCGATCCGCCTTGCCTTAACGATGTGGGACAGATGAGAGTACGGCGGTAGCTTACTAGCAGGAGGGGAGCTGGGCTATGCAGGCGAAGAAAAAGGGCACGATTCTGAGGGTGCTCTTATTGGCAGGGAAAGCCGCTGGTCCGCCTATACATTTCACAGGTTCTCGTTGAGAAGAACATGGTTACGCGGCTTTACTTCCTACCTTTATACTATGGCGTTTAGCAATATGTGAAACATCGTTCCGACTGCTTGTGAGCTCACAGAGACTTGCATTGAACTCGCATTGATTCAGTTAACTCCAGCCATCACGAAACTCACCACCAAGACTCGGACTGGTTGGGTCGCTACAAATGAAAGGCGATTTGAAAGTTCACATGGCACCAGGCATCTGGAAAATCCTGCGAAGTGGTTTGACGCAGGGCCAGGGGTAGAGCACGGACGGGTACTATGGCTGCATGGCCCAGCTGGCCCGGGGAGGTCAACTATTATACTCAGACGGTCTGCGAGCATTACGCTGAAAGTGGAAATCTTGGAATCAGATTTTTTCTTTGCCCGAGGACAACCTTACAGCGATTCCGGATCCTATCACTTCCATACAACCACATTACAACTATCAAATAAGTACAAATTACCAGTGGATCGTCTTCAACGGGTACCGGTGGGAGATTTCTCTGGATGGGAACCAATCGCCCTCGACAACTTATACATCCAGATTCTGTCAACACGCCTCAACCTTGATTACTTGAAACGTATTCTTGATCATTTATTTGTCGCTTCCCATGTATTCTCGGACACCGTTTATTCGTTTAAGCTTTTGTTAGAACATATACGACGCTGTTCATTTGGAAGTACAATCTTCCGAATTTACCGGACATATGTATGTAGTTTCTGGTTGAAAATACGGCAGGAAATTCAGGAACATTCAAAGGGGAAAAAATGGGAAAAACGAATTTGGCGAGGCTAGTTTAGTGAAATGGGGAAGTGATTCGGGGTATGCAAAGTTACGAGCCCCGAACGGCCGGTTTGCATTATTGGAAGGGTGGAGGACCAAAGCGGGAAGCGAGAGCAGAAAGTGCGGTTCTAAACAGGATAGGTAATGATTGCCAGGATGTTGATTCGATCTAAAGCTCGGTCTGGATAGAAATGCTGCACATAGACTTCTGTAAGTGCACCACACTAAAGCCGCACAGACGTTACAAACTTAAGGACGCAGGTTTAAGACCAAGTGGGTAACGCCACTGATCCACAGAGTACGGAGAAGCCGCTGCGAAGCCCTCGTACGTCATTGAGGTAATGTATGGTCGATATAAATTTACAACTGTTAGTTCTGCGTTCTACGTTCCCGAGTGGAGAGTGGAGAGAAGAAACGAGTAATATCGGCGAAAATCGTACGTGTATAAAAGCGAGTAACTGTCGGGTACAAGTCACCAGGGATCTGGAAGGGGAAAGTAAGCAAGAAAACTAAACGGTATTGATGAATGAATAAACGAATAAAAGAGAGGTAAGGACATACAAGTCTCTCGGGGAGAAAATCAGTTAGGGCGGTAGAAGCACGTGGTGCGTATAAGAACACAAAGGGGAGGTGTGAAGAGTAGAGTGGTTGTACGAATAGCTGAGGTTCTGTATGCGTGGGGTATGAGTATGAGGGATGATCGAACATGATGAATGAGGTGGGCGAATGCGCACGATTTCAACATATGTTGCCTTGCTCAACTCGAGAGTGATTTTGGCGCTGCTTGGGTTGAGGCTTTTGCAACTTAATGACTCCGAACACAAGGAAGACTTAGACGTAGAAGAGATCTATCGGTGGACGTATGAGTTGGGAGAGCGACCCAGTTAATCGAGAGGAGAGGGCAGTGTATATACATTGTGTGGGCAGGGGAAGTCATCACCGGTGAATTATGTAGAGAAAGCTGAAACCCAAGTGGGTGGAGGGTTAACACAGATTCTGTCACTATGATTCAACAATTGAGTCAGCCACTCGAGAAAGATAAGAAAATGGCAGATGAGATACGGACCCGACATGTACCAGAAAATCTTGATGTTTCAAGTATGCGGCTTCTGATTTATGCGGTCGTGGAGTAAGAGATAGTCCATCAAGAGAAAGAGTACCAGTCGGTTACGTATACTAGATACTAGAGTAGTAGACGACGAGTGAGTTGCATGAGGGTGAATCTGGACCAGCGAATCGCGTTAGTTTCAACTGAGGTTGGGAGATATGTATGAAAGAAACATGCACAAAACTTAGGTGAGATGATGGTCGGAAATGGCCCCAAAGGGATGATCGTGATGGTCATGATTGAGGCGACATTGATGGTAAACCCGCCATCAGAGGCTCTTGGCAATTATGTGCAAATAGAATTTTAAACAAACCATTTTTTGGGGTTGATGCAAATTGCAAAGTGATGCGTACCCTCCTGACATCGTCTCTCAGACTCAGAGTCACAACGATTCCCGAATTTTCACATATTTTTCGTTGATGTGCGTCTTCCAATAACTCTTGTTGTCTTTATGCAAGTTTCCTAATCCTTGATCTAGTTTCCGGCCAGTAGGAACACTGCAACTATGGACGTTGAGTGCCCAGTTGATACCAGCGGGCAGCGCCAAAAGGCCCTATCTTGTGAGTCCTCCTCACCATCCGTTCATGCCCTCCGCTGATGATACCGGTAATGTCTGCAGATCGCCAGGACGCTGTTGAAGACATTGGGCACAGAAAGCCGGCCGATAGGCCTATGGCCAATGTGAAGGTATGTCTTGACCTCCATTTTGGGATCGCACGACGCTGATTTTCATCCCTCTCGATAGACGTTCACGGGATCCGCCACACGAGTTCTTTCAGTGCTTTGATGACATATCCAGAGTGGAGGCCGCATATACCTTAGTTACCTTCTACTCATCCACTGGCGCCTCCCTTTCGAGCTCGACTCCGAAAAAAAACACGCGAACCACCCTTCGGTGACTAGGTCTGCACCAAGGCTCTCATGAGGCTCTCGAAGTTCAGCATCTGGCCTCGTGCCATAGTTTACCGGACCCATTTCTTATGGTGAGTAAGTACCTGCCATCCTGCCATCCTCTGTTCAAGTATTCACCCCTCCAACTTAGGCAGTGTGTCCTCCGCATAGGTTTCCTCGTTCTTACCGCCGCCAAACTTTGGAAGAGGCAGGAGAAGACCATCAACTTCGCGGAGAAACACGAGTTAGTGGAAACACCGATCTTTACGTGCGATGGCAAGACAGGAAAACGAGAGGTGGAGTAGTGTGAGTTCCTCTCTCTTCACATCGTTTTACTTTATTTTTGGTTTCTTCTGGCTTGTGGATCTCCTTTCGCTGCTGCCGTTAGTGCGGCGGTGGTGCAAAGCCCGATGACGTGCCATACCAAGCCCAGCTGTGTGTGGCTTCTCTCCCTGCCCCAAGGATATATCTTCCTCGTTTCGGGGTTTCATACTTCTTTTCGTCGGCGACATGTTCAGCTTGGCCTGTATCTTCTTTTCCGTTCGTCTCGCCCCCGCAGATGTCGAAGCTGACCACCCTATCTCCACAGGTTTTCGCGTCTTATCAATATCACCGTTAAGCGCGCCCGACGTGTACCGAGCAACGGCACCCTCTCCCGAAAGGTAAACTATCTTTTCTTCTGCCCTTCCGGCCTTCTAAAACCGAGCTGCAGGTGGATATTGTTCTGGGGCCCGCATACAAGGAATACCACGAGGTCCATCTTACGCTCAACCATTTCGTCCTCGACACTATGCAGATACCCCCCAGCAGGTTTGTGCGGGAGAAGGGTAGGAGAGGCTGGCGCAATTCACCACCCAGTACAAGGAAGGCAGGAGTTTCGGTTGAGTGACTATTGAGGATCGTGCGAGGTGGGCACTATTTCCTTTCCTCATCCAATTTTACAGAACGCTTATATTCTTCCGCGACAGGAATAGGTGCAAGACGTGGCAGCAGGCGTCTATCACTATGAGTGCTCGTGTATAAAGGTCACCAGGCAGCTGGGTTGGAGTAATGTCCTGGTGCCTGTCGCCAACGCATGTGTTTCAGGGTAAGTGAACTGGCGATTCACTGAGAGAGCATGGCGACTGACGTATTTATTTGCTGCAGCACCGACAGACAAGCTAATTACGAGCCTAAACCAGCCCGACTTTGTGAGCCCTCCTCACCACCCGCCCATACCCCACCAATGATACTGTAATATCAACAGACCGCCAGGGCGCTATTGAAGACATTAGCTGCAGACAAGCTGGTCAATATGCTATGGCCCATGTGAAGGTACGTCATGACCACCATTTTGGGACCATACAACGCTTATTCCCATCCTCGATAGACGTTCACGGGATCCGTGACATGAATTTTTCCAGCGCTTAGACCGCATACACCCTGGTCACATTCTACGCCTCTATCGGCGCCTCCCTTTCGGGCTCGATTCCAACGAAAAACAGGAATCGCTCTTCGGTGACCAGTTCTGCGCCAGCACTGTCGGAATGCTTCACCGTCTGGTCCTGTGGCACCGCCCACTGAGGATACTGCAGTCTACTTCTCGTGGACGAGTAGGATCCATTTCCGATGAGCGGCCATCCTCCTAAAGCACGCAGCCCTCCATCAAGTGCTTCGTCTGATCTAGAAGGATGGCACTCGGTACAGGTGTCTGAAGGTAAATGGAGTGGCGATTTGAAGCTATGGTCTGATGGCTGACGTATTCGTTAGCACGGTCAGTATCAGAGACTGGCCTTGGAGAAAGGGGCAAGTAAATGCTCGTCGGGGAAGGCAGGTATGTTGCCCCTTCACTTTATTTGTCAATGCTCGACTAACCACTGAGTGACAAAGAATTCTGTTCCGCCTCGGTGATGTGGTATCGATAGTGATAGAGAAATGATTGACTAGCCAGCTCCCAGAGGAGAGTAGAGCTAAGCAGGAGAAGGATGTGTATGTTTGGACGAGTGCGGGGTCACCAGTGGCCAACTCTATCTCAAGATATCGGGTGGAGGAAGGGTTGGGTGCAGCCGTCAGGGCAATGTGTCGAGACTAGGCTGGGGAGGGCGCACGAGATAATACGATAGATTTTGCTAGAAGGTATCAGAAATTCCATTATCAATATGCTTTATAGATCGATCATGATGACTTGAATGTACGTAACTACAGGGATTACGACTTCAGTGTACATCATTGATTATAGATTGATAGATGCACCACTATGAGGTGTCTAACAGCTCTTCCTGGCTGCACACGTTTCACAGGCTGTCGTGGCGATAACCAGCTCACTAACTATGCTGGCTGTTCTTACCCCTCTACTTCATGGCGTTTAACTACGCGCATAATGTCATTCTGAATAATTGCAAGCTCGCTGAAGCTCATCATGGGCCTACCTTCAATATTCACCAATACAAAAGGGGTTCGTCCTTCATAACATTAAATAGCTGAACGACGGGTTGGAAACTCCTATTACATCAGGTCTTCAGGTGCTACAGAATGCTATTGCACTCGGTGCAGCATATGACTCAAAGGAACGTGACCCTCCTTCTCGATGTCATCCAGGAACCAGAGTCGAGCTTCTTGAGGACCTGGCAGAGTGGTTCAATGACGGGTTGGAGGAAGAGACAGGGAGAGTACTGTGGCTACATGGTCCAGCTGGCTCGGGGAAGTCAGCCATTGCTCAAACAGTCTGTGAACGCTACGCTGATACTGGAGATCTTGCGGCCAGCTTTTTTTTCTCCAGAGGGCGACCTGGCCGCGATAGTGTCTCTCATCTCTTTACTACAATTTCATTCCAGCTAGCACTGTCTATACCCGAATTTCGAAACAAAGTGACCACGATAATTGACCAGGACCCCCTTATCACTCATCGCTCAACCCGCATACAGGTCGAAAGAATAATCGTCGAACCGTTCATTCTCATGAATTCCGACCATGACGCCATAAACACCCCTTGCTACCATCCAAAACTACCAACGCTTGTTGTCATCGATGGATTGGATGAATGTCAGGGGGACGAAACCCAATCATTCATTTTGGAGGTCATTCATTATCTCACCCAACAACCTGATGTTCCTCTCCGATTCCTTATTCTCAGCCGACCTGAACCCCCAATCCGATTCGCTGTTGAGGAAACTATGTTAAAGGCTCAATCTAGAGTCATCTCCTTGTACGGGGACTATAGTTCGCATGAAGATGTTCTTGCATATCTCCATGCTGAATTCTTGAGGATCAGGACTTCGCCGAAGCATAGGATGTCGATGGCAGGTGAGGATGAATTCTGGCCAGGCGCGGCAGCCACAGAAACTTTCGCAGACTGGGCAGATGGCTACTTCATTTTTGTGTCAACCCTTGTCAAATTTGTGGACGACGATAAGTACGAATCCCCGGCAGTTCGCCTTTGGCGTATACTGGAAGAAGAATTTTCCTGCCCAGAGCCATTTGCTGCCCTCGACAAACTCTACATCCAAATTCTGTCAACGCACCCAAATCCCGACCGTCTCAAACACATTCTCGGTCATTTCCTTTTCCCTCCGTCCTATTTTGATGATGATAACGTCTCATGGGACGTGGACACTCACGCTGCAGTTCTCGGCATGAAGGCCAACTTGATCGAAACGAACATCCAAGGACTATACTCTATTCTTGAGATCGATTTGGGTGTGACTGGCGCTGCTGTTGAGTCGTACGGCATTTATCCCATTCATAAATCGTTGCAGGATTTTCTTTGCGATATCAATCGTGCAGGAAGGTGGTTTCTAGATCGCAACATAGTTCACAGACGCTTCTACCTGGATGCCCTTGAATTAGTAACATGTGTTCAACATCTGAGGACATCTGAGCACTGGCAGTATGTCTAAAATGCAGTTTCGGTTACTCACTCCACTAACTTTCATGCACGGCATTCAGTCATAAACCAAATACTTTTACACATTTGCTTCACTTCCTGATTAGCTCCTCAACCTCCAACAGTCAGCTTGAGACGGTACTGCTTACACTTCGTGACATGGGGTCTGAACCATGGATGGCTTTCCTCGATTCTGTGTACGGTCACCCGTCGGTAAAGATTTGGGATAAAATATCATTCGCAAAGGGCTGTTCATACTACGCAGTGGACCCGGTTGTGAGTTTAATGACTATAGAAGCCCTTTGTTGCTGACGTCAATTGTTAGAGCTCACCTTCCTACTTTCGTGACCTCCTTAATGCAGTTTATCGGTACTTCATCCCTGTTCGGACGAGGCGTGGTGCACTCATTGTCCAGAGTTGCCTTGCAACAAATACCAGATGGAAGGCGTTCGTGGAGTTGCTTAGTATTGTCGAAGACAATATGAATGTAATTGACCCACATCTTGAAGAGGCGTTGCAGTTTTGTGTAGCGATTAACAGCGCCGGCCGTGGTGAGAAGAATGCGGACTGCCTCTTTGAATTTTTACAGGATATAGACCGGTGTGGTGACCTCTTTGTAGCTGAGGCGGATGTCCACCGATTTCTGGCTGAGCTGTGTTTAGGAATGATGGCTCGAGAAATGTCCTATCGCTTCACGGACTCGGAGGGAGATGGCTTTCGTCGTGACATGAAACGAGACAGTGCTCAGTGCTGTGTTAGAGAGCACTGGATTGATCACTTGATGGGAGAGGGCGGTCTTGATGAACCTCAACTAGAGTTATTTCGGCAGGTTAGCAGATGTTATGTCCCTGATGTGCAGTTCTTCTCATGTATAGCACTGCATTGGGTACGGTACACCCTTACTCTATCAACTTCAGTAGCATGTACTGACCTGTGAATACAGCCTCCGTGGAAGTATGATAATTATTGGCATCTCATGGAGTATCTCGGAGACTATAGTCATGACCACGGTATCGGATGCATGTTGATTCGGTCCCCACAAGAATGCCGAAACTTTCTAAAACCACGAGATACGCGGAAGATCCAGTCTGTCCTCCAATGGCTCGAGGTAAGTGCATTTCCAGCACTGCCATTTGACTGTTAAGATGATTTCCTAGGCTTGGGAGCATCCGCCAAGTGATTTGATAGAAATTTGGGAGAAACACCTTCGCGACCTTCCTAGAGATGATTGTCCTATACGCCCGAGAATCTGGCCATACAGTGATACGTTTCCGTGCCAAATTCTCGAGTTTGATGAGAATTTCCACAGCTATATGGCTTGCCGATGCATTGGTGTAATGATCTCAATTGAGTGGAATGATTTCGCTTCGTGAGTAGCAATCAGCATACTCTACTGTATAGTGCTCGCTGCTTACTGTATCATCTAGTTCTAGAATGAACAGTAGCGACATGACCATTTACAAATATGCCCGACACTACTGGGCATATCATGTAACTAAGGCGGACATACAATATCATTACTTGAGGCGCCTCCTCCGAGAAGTCGATAGAAAATATCTTTTTGACTTGAGATATTTTTCATACCCACTGGAGCATTGGGTAGTTCATTATTTATTATTTTCGATGTTACATTCCGTTCTCACTACCTTTGTAGTCTCAGATGTCCCATGATACGATCATTACCCTGAAAAGCCTATACCCTGGCCCTACATCTGCAATTGAGTTCCGGCGAGCCTTCAGAATGGGAGATTATGAGAAGGCACAGTCTGTTCTGACTTGGCTGAAGCAGCACCCATGGGTGAGTTGAGTCTATTGTAAATAACCCCCCTTTGATGGCTAAAGTGAGTCGGATAGCCCTGGGTTGTCGAAATGTGGCGTGATTATGTTGAAGAGCTCACCTTAGATGTCAGAATTCCCATTTTCGGCGAGTCCTAGTGCTGCAAAAGTTGAAATTAGAACACATTCCCAAGGTCCCACCTCAAATTATAACTATTACAGAAATAATATCAATCCTACAGTGTATGTCAGGTGCAATCTGTGTCAACTCTTACTGAATTCTCCAGTGGTAAAATGAGCAAAAATAATATGGACACTTGTAACTATGATCAGAAAACTGGGCATACCATGCAGTTAAAGTGTACACACAAGAAAGTGGGTATATGAGAAGGCTTCTTGAAACTGTCAGCAATCAATACCCTTTTGATGGAGAATGTTTTTTATTTGAACTCCAAAAAAGTTGGGTGAGTTGCCACCCGTGATTAACAATTTATGCTCAATTACATTCTTGGGCTGCTCCAAGCTGTTGCCCCACAGCCACATATCATAGCCTGAAAGATTTATACCCAGGAATTACCTCTGACTGTCAGAGCTTAAGCAGATACTTAAAATCCAAGACTTGAAGATGACACAGTCTGTTCTGATCATGACTTGGCTGGAAGGAGGATAAAATGTGAGCTTGTTGTACTCGACTAACTGGAGTACTTGACACACTTAACAACTGGCATAAGCTGTATAGATACTTCTTCATTCACATGAATAGGAACACAGTGGCCATACACTGATTCCAGTGGTGTAGTTATGTTGCAGAGCTTTTCCTCGTGAGTGGTAATGCTGAACCTGTTACAATCTCTACCTCCATGTGAATTTCAAGTAATATGATTACTATTGCACCTTAAACAATATGTATGGACTGAGCTTGGACAGAAAAAAAAACAGTATTGTGGCCAGGATATTTACATACAAGTAATATTGATATCAAAAGTGAAGGCAATCTCGACGACCAAGGCTGGGGAGCTTTAGCCTTACTTCCGCTAATTTTTCCTCATCTCTCGTGTCACCAACAGGTGCCACAGACATACCTACTGTAACAGAGCGCAAGATAGAGCAGTCCAACATATGTATTAATTTGGAGTCAAGCTGCCCCCATTGTGCCGCATCCGCAGGGTCATCGATGAAATGATCCGAGTAGTGAACGGATATCTCCAAATCCAGTCCTTTCTTCCTCGGGTGCGGGATGAGGTCCAAAACTTCCATGAGGTCATCAAGTATTCCCGGAATATGGTTTATGTGGAATCTGAGGTGGAGGTATTCTAGATTCTTCGCATGTGTAAGAGATAACATGGGCCCTATGCAAATGCAAGTAATCAATAAGGGGGAAGGAGGTAGGCCATTGTCACTCACGTGTAGGTGGCATGCCGATATTTGTCCAGGCACTGGAGGACCCCCAGGAAAACTGAACAGAGAGATGGAGCAATGAAGCCGCTGAGAGGTCAACAATCTGTTGTAGTTTGGCGATATACTCTGAGTAAATTTGGGAAGTGGTGACCGTCAAAGAGAGTAGGCAGGACAGAGACAGTAGTGACGATGGACGTAAGAGGTCGATTATGAACGATAGGGATGAGTAGTCAATATTCAAAGATGTGAGATGTCCTGAAGGACTATTCGTTAGCTGGGTATCAGAGAGCGATGCAGGTGATACCCATGCCCATGATGACGGAGTATGAACAGCGGTGGTTCTGAATTCGATACCCTTGAGATGGGGGCAAGAGTAGAAGACATCGGTCGGGAAAGACTGGTGGCCTTCTACCGTGACGTACTGGATGGAGGGTTGCTTTATAAGAGCCAGTAATCCCGCTCTAAGGATATCGGAGAGCAAGAACCACGATGCAGAAGGACCCTGGCGGTCTCGAGCGATTGTTAGTTTCCGTAGGCTAGGGAACATGTCGAGGAGTCTAATCAGCTTAGTAGAGTGGTCGATTCTTACGTCGATGCCAGTGCGTATGGTAAATGATGTAATAAGAGTCTGGAGGCGGGGGTTAGCATCCAGTGCTTCCCAGAGAAGTATGACTGATTCGAGTGATTCCAGGGCGATCGATGAAAAAATATGCTTTTGGGCGGCATCCCGGAAGGCCGCAGAAGTAGAACATGTCATCAATAAAGTAGCATTATCGCCTTTGAGCTCTTCAATAATCGTTTCGATGAGTTCCGGAGGTATTTCTGGCATGCCAGGGGAAAAGATAGGCGTTGATGCTGCTTCGAATACTCTACTCAGCTTGATGAACATGATGTTTTGTCGGTTTAGAGGAAGGTACTGACCGGAACCTGGCTTGGTGAGGTGCGTGAGTCAAGAACGAAGAGCACTGCCAGTATGTCCAGAGGGGCAGTTCCCACGATCGTAGAAGATCATCGATCATTCACATGGCGATTGACAACATAGTCTATCACTGTAATTGGCATACCTAGCGATAAGATCACAAAATTGAGGCCCTAACGACGCCGAGAGGCTCGTGGCAGTGAGGTAACTGGCAACTGACTTGTACTAGGTCTACGCCCCCTTTGGCCGCTACAGCATATGGTAAATGGCATGGCAATTAGGAGTATGACAGATGTAAGAGACATCCACAGCGCTGACGTTCAAGGTCTAAGAAGGTTGGAACGGTGAATTATCGACAAAGAACCTCACCTGCACCTGGGACTGCCTTCGCTGGAATTGCAGGTAACTTATGGACCTGATCTCGAATGGATGTAAATAACGCAAGATCCACCGCAAATATCGAGATATTGATGAGCATTGTAGCAATGGACGCCCACACAGCGACGAGGTCGTACAATATGAAGGGGAATGCTAGACACGGGGCGACGACAGCTGAAGAAGAAATTGGATAAACCGAGAGAGAGATTATTGGGGTAACCACAAACTCATTGGTTGAAATGATAGCCCAGTGGCTTGACTATCAGTGACAATAATACTACCATTGACACCATGGTATGTGATCGACACATTGTATCCCCAGATCCCTTCGCCAGTACGTGCATCTTTCGTGATCATCAGGGGAGGGAAGAAAAGAAATTTGAAAGACACTAACTGCGAGCTTCTAAGCAAGTCTTTCGGCCTTCGTCGTCGTAGAAACACGGCGCCCTAAATTCGGTAAAAAGCCACCCTCTTCTTAACTATGGATTTCTTACCAGGCGCCAATCTGATAGCCCGATATAAGCAAATGCAGCCTAAGAACGAAAATATACGACAAACACGTATTTCCTTTATTCCCTTCCTCCCTGTCTGTACTACTCCATCTCCAAATCGCACACTGGCGATATCGAAGGCTGGCACAGATGGTACAGAGAGAGTGGTCAGGACACTCAGCACAACGACGACTGCAAGAGAAAATAAAGTGAGCTTATGGGATCGATCGCTGCCCATTCTTCTGCTGGAGGAGCGATGTCAATGACGAATCGAGCGTAGATGTAAGGTGAGGGAAATAATCACTGTGCGACGCCACCAGTGACAATATGATATATCCTACGACACCGGAGTTATGTCACAATGCCTCACATGTACTTACTATGAGCTGGGTGGCATAGCCCTTGTCATATCCATTTCCGGATCCCCGAACCCATCGCAATAATCCAAGGAAGCCTCGATTCCTATCAAGCGGCATGGACGCTCACAATGCCCATGGGAAACAGTGCTTGGGAGGAAATGAACGTCTTCAAAAGATGCTAGGTGCTCACTCTTCCAAGCCAAGAAAGGGAGGTAATGACAATCAGAAAAGTGCGAATATCCGAGGCCGTTGGCAAGCACGCCCAAACAGTAAATATGGGAAGCTGACTCAGCCGGCGCGCAATCAACCACACAATATGCGGTGGGGCAATGGCGGGGAGCCATGCTCAGCGGCAGTACTTGGTATCGGGGATGATAGCAACTGATACCATGGCCACCCTTTCTGCTCTTTCCAAACGCCTCAAAATGGCCTGCTGAGAGACACGCTGAATGATCGACCTTAGGGTTACTCACTTCTGGTCAGCTCCATACAAGAGACAAAAGAGATGGCTTGATGACTGATGTATTTGTTATCGAGCGACACAACGAACAGAGGTTAAAAAGGTCAACAGCGTATATCTCAGAGTAGAATTCTTCTCCGCCACCGCCGCTTCCATTGCAATACACGCACTACCTGACCGCTCTTTCTTCGCTTCTGCTTCCTTCCTGCTCCCATCCCTTTCCTTGTTCTCCTCAGCTACTTCCGTGACGCGGCCGTCCCGACTCCAGCTCAAGCGCAGAGATCTCAACACCAGTTTGAAGTTCATCAGCCCCTGCCCGATTAGACGATGGTGCAGCAGCAGCTGCCAAGTTGTGGTTTTAGAAGCACGGGATATGTATGTGGCTGATGCAAGTGGCGGGCGAGCTGGCTGCTGTTCGTCTACTCCCCCGTCCACCATCCCTAGGCTGAAGATCTATAAGCAAGGGGTGAGGGCGTTCCTATAAAAAGGGAGGTGAATGCGACACGTACTATTTGACATATACGCGCTCGCCCTGGGGGGAAACGAGGTCGTCTCTGCTTGGCTTCAGACATGCGTTGACGACCACAAATGCGAAGAGGAGGGCCTGGATTTGGGGGAGCACTGGGAGGAGAGGAGTCGCAGGTCAGCCTCGGGGGACGAGAGTTGGAGGGGTATACACACCTTCTGCACGCGGGGAGAGGTACTGGCTTCGGTGAAGGAAACAAAAGTCATCCGGTTGGAGAGCTGCTTGAGGGCCATTCTTGCTCGCGTGAGAGGACACGGTGCTGATGGTGAACTTTGCTAGGGTGGTGCTACGATTTTGTTCGAAGTAGGATTTCGTGTCTGGGGTCAAGTTATGTAAGTATACGGGCACGGTGAGAACACAAGTTACATACGAAAAGTGTCTCACCATACCCCGACGTCCTGGGCATCCAACTGTGGGGGGTCATTGTGTCGTACAACGGTCCATCGAGAAAAGAAGGGGAGGCAAGTTGAGAGTGGAGGCATGGACCTAAGTGTGCCGAGGTAAATTCTGCAATGAACAGAATCAGTACAGGCAGGGGGAAAGGAATCGGGGGGGTCGGGACGTACGTAGATCGTTCAAGCTTGAAAAAGTAGTAACGAGTGTCATCTGGAATACATCGCATTCAGAATCCTTACAGAAAAACCAAGTAGGCCCTACCATCAATGTCCACCCCGATGGATGAGGACGCAGGCGCGGGATCAAAGGCGGTTGAACATCGTTCTTTTAGGCCTGCGTTTGGGGTGGGGGTTCGAAAGTAATGTCGACGAACACAGCGTCCGCGCCAACGTCGTGATAGAAAGAGCAGCCGGAGTATGAGGGTATTGACGAGGACGGGCTAGAATTAGAAAGCAGGGAACATGTATATTGGGATGGATTCTGGCCTACGGAGCCGAGGTGTTAGGCGGGGAGGAGCCTAGACCGGGCTGTATGGGCAGTTAGTTAGCAATGAGAGTCGTTCTGACACGAAGAGAGACTAGAACATGTACCGTTTCAACGTTTGGTGTTGCTCTGCTAAGTGACATTGGCACTACTTGGCTCGAGACCTGTTGATGGCACCAAAGGTAGAGATGAAAGTTTGGGGAGGGAGTGCGCTGCCAGGGAAAAAAGGGTCAGGGAAAGTGATCTTGAGATATGAGAGGATGGGAAAGCGTACATGATCATCATACATTTACGGTCCCGCTTTCTAGCTTCTGTAGAGGAACTGAGGCCGACCGAGCTGGGGAACAATTGAGAGAAGACTGGAGGTCGTGTAAAGGGGACACTGCCTGTGTTTGTGTTGAATGTACCCTTGTGGATTCTACGGCGTGCATCAAATTAGTACTTCAACTCTGACTTTAAGGTGCAGGCGGCGATGTAAGGGCACAAGACACATACTAATTAGATTCAATAACAAGCGTCCTTCGAAGCCTTTAGTGTCAAATTTCGGCCTCATGTGGTCGCGCAGAGAGAACTAGTCAATCGAGAAGAGAGGCAGAGGTAGATACTCGTGAGTCAATCACATCAGAGGGGAGTCTGTAGCTATAAGCTTTATCAGCACACTGTAGAGAGAGGAACACGGGAACATACGCAGCCAGCCTTGAGGCACTAGACTGGTGAATAGCCGCTGTGTGAGAATACTCGAAACTGGGGCTATACGTGTCAGGGGACGAGGGGAGGATAGTCCAGGCTTGGGTGAAGGAGTCAGTACTGACACCAAGCTTCGCCGCGGTGGATTCTACGATGTCAATCGGATTGGGATTTGGCACCTGGAGTCAAGTTAAGTTTAGGAGGCACAATAAGAGCACGAGGTACGTACGAAAACTGTGCCTAAGGGTGCCTCTAAGTCCAGGGCATCCGACCCTAGGCTCGCTTGGCCGTACAACGTTGACGACGGCCCATCGAGAGGAGACGAAGAAGCAAGTTATGGCGGTGGTAAGGACCTAGTTGTGCCGGGGTAGGATCTACAACAAAGACCCAGATCAGTATAAAGCATGGAGAAAGGAATCAGAGTGATAGAGACATACATAGCTCCGATAAAGCGGAAATGTGCGTCACCTGGAACACATCGCGTAAGAGAATCTTCATTGACCACTGCTCAAGTAGGAGTCAGCAACGAGAGGCGTTGTGACATAAGAGAGATTGGGGGACATACCACTTCGACTTCACGCGCTCTCTGTGATGGGAAACAAGATCGGCGCTACTTGGGACTTGAATGGAGACACGTAGTGGCAGTCCCGAAGATGAAATTTATGAAAGTAGAGAAAGCTTGGGGCGAATCGGGGCGAAGTGAATTCTGTGAACCGAGTCATGATCAGCCACGCTTGAGAGAGGAAATCAGAAAGATGAGAAGATATAGACATAGCCGAGGGCACCTTGATGACTTTTACGCCAACCATACAACGGGGGACCGTGTCGTGGTCAAGTTTGAAGAAACACATCATGTTGACATCATGATCAGGAAAAGAAAAAGGAGATCGGCAAACATGCGTAAACACGGAAATGATTGTTTTGGAGGAGGAGGAGGAGGAGTGTATTATACTGACGGGGTCAAGGCCAATTTGGCCAGTATCTGTCCTTGGTTGATGGCTGCGTCAACAAGTTCTACACTTACAAAACTTACGGGATCATGGATGTTCAATCAGTCCTCCAGCTGCTTGGGGTACTGAAGTTCCATGCTGGTTCCATAATTCCAGATTCTCAACCACTTCCTAGAGCTTAGCATGTGCACCAAGTGATCTGATAGAGATTTGGGAAAAACAACAATATTGGTGCCAGTGCACCAGACTCTGGGATATCGATACAGGATTATAGAGTATAAGCTTATTGGGTGACTTTCCCCACTATTACCTGGCACAGTGATATATCGGAACGTCCTTGCGGTGATAACTCCGCGATATATCACTTAATCTCAGTGACAACTGCATATAATATATCGTTGGTCAAGCTATATCGCCCCTCCGCCATGGCCACGCTATTGCATAACTTATACATAGCACTAAGTGATATACAATGTCATTATGACAGCTGGAGGTAGTGTGGGGTAAGGATCGGTATATACAGAAGAGATGTATAATGTGAGTATGAGTACAATATGATACAGGGCAGGGGCAGTGAAGTTTGTGCAACGAACGGAAATAATAGCCAAGAAGTTATAGTGGAATTAATACACAAGAGGAATTAACGAACGATATTTTCTACCGACTCGAAAAATATATGTAGAATTTATGTGATTAAAGCATCATCGAATCAAAAAAACGGACCATCACAAAGAGACTGGGGTGCAACGAGGAGAATGAGTACAATCACGAGCCAGAGACATGTAATCTGCTCTCGACGGAAGTCATTCTCGCCGATTCCAAGTTCAAGAGGAGCTGGACCATCCGGCCGTAGACGATGCTGGGGCACAAGAGGGTGAGCATGCAAGTTATCTTGATCGACGGGTTGAGCGACAATTTGCAGTGGGCCAAGATTATCAATCACTGGCGCATGCGGCCTGGGGTGTGTCGCTCTTTCTTCGGCGTGAGTGGACTGAGTAGTGAGATGTGAGTTATTGCAAGTTGAAAAGAGCGCATGATTGGGTACACACCCCTCGAAGAATGTTACGATGAAAATGAACAGGACCTGGGAGTATCGTGGCCTCGACAAACTCCTTGCCTTGGAACGAGAATGTCTAGGCAATTGAGTAGTGAGACTTCCTGACGAAATTGGAGTATACGAGTTGGGAGTGGAAGCAAGTTGAAAGGGGATGTGGTTAGTGAACTCACAGTATGACTGGCCACATGCATCCCGTCCGACAGGTGGACAAAATTGCCCTTAAGGTAAATGTGCTTACGGTAATATGGCTGGTACCGAATCACCCTCAAGTAATTCACGCGTTCCGAAGGGAAAGAGCTCGACTCTTGCTCTCCAAGTTGAAATTTTGAGCTCCATTGACGAGGACCAGTCCTCACAGCAATGTTTTGAGGAATGTCACCCATGGTATAAAAGTGAGAAGTAGGCGAAAAGCCAAGTACCGTAAAACACCGTTGTACGGGGAAGGATGGTGGTGGTTGTTGGAAGAAAAAAAAATTGCTGACATGGGTTTTGTGTGTTTCCAGATATGGTGCTGCGTCGATGCCATGCCCAATATAGCTATAATTCGTCGCAGTCTTCCTAAATAAGGTAAGTACTCCAAATATATCCCAACCGAAAACACGGAAAAGTTATCTTAAGGACATGGCGCCCAATGTTTAGTAATGTAGGGGTCATAGGTGGTACTACTCAAACTGCACAATCGCAACTGTGTCCCACTTTCGAGTTGAATTACATTCCTACTACGACACAGAACGAAACAAAAATACGTCGGGGATTCGTGGTTCGTTAGAGGCATAGTGAGGGTATAGGGCTGACGGTATTCAAAATTTGAATCGTTTAGCAAACATAGGAGTGCAACACTCTAAACGGATAGCCACGCTTCTGTTACTATTAGTATCGATGGTCAGAAAATGGACGACTATCGGCTTCAGGATAACTCAAGCCAAACGCCCGACGAAGGAACAAGAGCCTCCGGTTATGTGATAACCGTTGGGAGATACCTTTGAATGGGCTTAATCATCAGGGACAATCTAGCGAAACGGATATTGAATTAGCTCAAGGAACATGACAATCATTGAAAATCTGATTACTGACGGGGAGCATGTTGCTGGTGCCTTGAGTCGAGAGTTATTGAGTTGAGGGACTCGTGGCTAAGAAACTTCGGTGCCATGTCGCCACTCTCCGCCCTACCACGTCGAGTTAAACCAGGTTAGTACTGTATCACGATGGTGAGCATATGGCCTGCGAGGCTTCCTGCTGGTGAGTATAGGTCATTATTTATTATCTGGGAGAAGGGAGAAAAGAACGACTGACAAGACAGCAACACATCACAGTGCTCTTTAGCTCATGTCTTGATCAAAGAAGATCCACCTGATCGGCCCCCCAAGCGGCTGTAACGCCTGCAGAACTGCAAAGGTGAGGATCCTTGTGCCAGACATCAATCAGTCGGGGCAACAGTAGGATCAAGCATAAGTATTCACTGTAGTGCAGACTGGAGGCCCTGGAAGAACGGTTGGCCTATTGTACTGGTAGGTGGACTAGCCCTGTGGACAAAGGAGGACTTAGTGCACATTTTGACGGGGGGAGACGAAGAGACAAAACGAAACAAAATAAATGATGAACCCGAAACGGCATGAAAACAATTTTTGGAAGAGATACAAGGCGAGGTCAAGTGAAAAATATTACAGGGTTAAGGTTGGCGTGCCACGTCAACAAAGTACCCTGTCATAGATATGAGGATCGCAGTGAGTGTAGTGAAGGGGAGAGATGAGCGGGGAGACTCACAGTATGACTAGTACCCTCGTTTCCTCGTTCTTGTCCTCTATTTCTGAATGCAACTCGAGCCCCTGTGGATGACGCGTCCTCAGTGTTTTGGAGGAAGGGTTGCAGGTATCCTTAGAACCAATTACGAGAAGGCAGAATCATGCACCAGGGCCAAGAGTACGGGGCCCTTCTCGTAAGTTTTGAGTTTATTGGCGAACTGGGGTTTCGAGCACCGTTGATCAGGAGGGTAAAAAGTGTGTGTACAAATAGACTAAGAGTATACAAATAACGCGTGCCAAACCTGATTTCGGTATTCGGATATAATTGACCATATCCACCTCTTCCTACTGACAGTGATCCACGGCGTTTCGAGCTGTTGATTCGTGTGTCCAGAATTTGTGGCGTACAGAGGACCTGTCCGTGGGGAGGGAGAGCGTGTATATCAATTGGGCTCCAACGGTAAGTGACATTTATATCGAGTCCTCATGATTCTTAAATCTATGCTCACGACATGACCAGGAAGCCCTTCTCAGTGATGATCTTCTCCCACTGGAGCTCCATATGCGGCTTACGCCCCCATGATAGACAGAACCTTTGCGTACATCGAAGTTTATCAACGATTGTTTCCTACCACCTTAATTTCGGGTATTCGGGACTTTGTGACTTCCAGATACAAAGTAATTTATCGGCCTCTACGCTCAACAAAATACAGCGCGAGATGGGCTGGTGGCTATACACCATTAGAAGAAGATCGTGGACCTCTTTCCAATCGAGGCGGGCGTATAAACGTGCTAGAATGGTGAATTTTTGGCTATGGAAACTCGGCGTGTGGCCTATACGCTGTTATCCAGCACGGAGTCGGGACACAGTCTTTTACCTAGGCATGCTACGAAGTGTACTTATTCTTCATTCCCTACCATCTCACAAGTGACCAAGGGCAATGATTTCCAGCATTCGAAACCAGGCTTTGTCCAACCAAATGTGTTGTATTAACCTCTACTCTCTAGCATATTGTACCGCGGGATGGCCCAGCGGGCGGGCCATACCAAAATATTGTGAACTATTGGGAAGACCGTGGACTTCGTTCGAATCGGGGTTGACGAATAAACAGGAAGCATTATAATTTTTGGTATAAGCAAGACCTAACTTTTTGGTAGATCCAACGATGGATCCATTGGTGCCTCAAGTATTCCATACTAGTTCTACTAGCGCCCATAATAGCCTAAAAGCAGCAACTCAGCTGAGACATTTCTCCTTGAAGCAATCTATGGTGCTGGAGGTTCCCCCAGAGTCGTTCGATTCGAGGTGGGTACATCTCCGGAGAAGAGGAATTTCTATTTTTAACGGACAACAGCACCGTCTCTCTTCTTGCATAAACATCCAGGAGTTCCTTTTTCCGCATATGTCGGCTCTATATGCGTATTCAAGGTACCTTTGCTACTCTACTATGTCCGGCTGGTAGTAGAGGGGTCATCCCTCTCTGCGATGCTCCTGTTGAGTAGGAACTGCCCTCGTTCGATTCGAGGCTCGCACAATATACTGGGTATAGCTTGCTCCTCCATTTTTGGAGGGAAGCTATAACGAGATGTTATGATATCCATTGTAACTATGTATACCCTAATGACCCCGTAACGAAGATGCTAGAGCTAAGCTATCAGAGGCGGTTTTCCCACTTGTGGCCTCGTTTGACCCGAGGCAAGTGGTGTGTCGAGTCCAGATATTTTGTTAGGATAGCTTTCCTTGTCCATACAGCCCATGGTCACGATTCATACTAAGCTATGCAGGAGGGAGATTTGCCCAAGGCCATTCTGTATTTTGTGTGAAAATACCTCGATCTGATGTTAGAAAGATATCAATGAACGTATATTATCGAACTGTCAAAACAAATGAACCAATATGCTGTAAGAAAAAGGTATAATATCCACCAACTATCAAAAAAGCGTCCATGTCGCATCCAACTGCCTCGCCTACGCCAACAGCGCGAGCCCCAGCACAGCCCCCAACACCCCCAACGCCGGCACCCCTATCTTCCCCGCCGCATTCCCCGTCTCTACCGGCCTCCCCGCCCCCGTCCCACTCGCGCCCCTTGTCCCACTAGCTCCATTCGCCCCGCTAGCACGCGCACTCCCTGTTGGCCCCGCATCCCCCGGCGCCGTAACATTCGCCAAGGCTGCAAACAACACACTACTCGTATACGTCGTACACTCCGAGCTCTCTGGTACCCTCGCCGTATACGGAATATCGCTAATCGGGCCCAAACTCTCCGGCGGCTGTTTATACGTCATCGTCGCCCCAGTGGAGTTGTCGGTGTATACCCCGGGGTAGTCTTGGTTCTCGCCTAGGCAGGAGAGGAATGTGCCGTTTTGGAGGGCGGAGGGGGCGTTGTAGGCACAGCCGATGCGGTCGTAGATGTGTTCGCAGAAGTGAGCGGCGTTGGGACGGGAGGGGTCGCAGGCTTTGAGGCAGAAGTAGTTGGCGCCCATGAAGCTGGGGGAGGGGTGGGTTAGTATGGGTGTTGGGAGGGAGAGGAGGAAGGGACGTACTTGTGCCATTCGATGACTTGGGTGTATTGGGTTCCGCCGCCGGACCAGGCGTTAGAGTACATGAGGCCACCCAATGGGTTACCTCTCTAAAAGTCAAATATACTCGTTAGATAAGCCCTGTAAAACGATACGAGTACTTACGAAGTCAGCTCCATGTGGATCCATCTCACCTCCATAATCCTCGCTCTTCAAGTTAATTTTTGTTTGGTCAATGAATCCTACGACTTGCACGTAGTCCGGGGTACGCGTGAACTGAACTCCTTGGAGGCTGATAGAGCGAATATATGAGGCTGTGTGCGAGAAGATGAGTGGAATTCGACTTACGCATCACGGGGAATCAGGCGGGAACCATGTCCGGGTTTGGTGCACCAGGCCACCATCTCGCCTTCGGTGTCGGCAACGTCGGAGTTGGGGTCTATGGGCGCCCAGAGGCAGAAATCTGGGAGATAGGGGGAAAAGGAGTTAGATATATCGTTTTAGGTGGTTCAAAGGGGGGGGCTAACGCACCATCAACGTCGTTGATGAAAGAGGTTTGACATAGTGACTTTTGGTTTTGGGTGGTCCCGTTGCAGATGTTGTATCCGCTTTGTGTGCCGCGGATGAGGCCTTGGTCTGTGTCGACTTGGTAGGGCTGTCGAAGGAGGGACGTTAGCCATTGGTCCGATTTAAAGCTCCGCAAAGAAGAATCAACGAGAATAGAACAGAATGGTCGAACGGAAAGTCATCAAGAAGCGGCGGATCCCTGTCGTCCCAATCGTAAGAGAAGCAAACCTTCTCTCCCCCAAAAAAAGAAAGAAAAAACAGGAAAAAGAAAAACTGCCACAACCGTTCCCAAAACCAGAAGCACACATTCAGACCCGAAAAGGAGAATAAAAAACATCAAAAAAGCACAAATCACGAAAGAAACTCACAATTCCAGAGGGATACGAAAACGTCCTAGAAGCCAACGGCGTCGCAGGGAACGTACTCCTCGTCTCCACTCCTGGGGCTGGTGCCGGTGCAGGCGCTGTAGGAGGTGCAGACCCCGCTGGTACAGGTGGAGCCGTCGTCGTCGCAGCTTGAGCACGTACCCCCACTGTACCTCCTATCCCCACCAAAAAGAGGGAAATTGCGAATCGTTTCATAGGGGTTAAGGAGTGTGTTGTGCGTGTGTTTGTGTAGGGCTAGCGGTAGTGGAAGTGAAGTAGTCTTGAGGGCGAGGGACAGGCGGGGGGAATGGTAGCGAGGAAAAAGATAGCGAGGGGGGAAAGAGGAGAAAGGAAGCAAGGAGGGAAGGGAGGGTGAGTTTTTATACTTCGATCGGATGGGTGCGGCGGACTTCTTCCGTGCCTAAGGAAACGTGCTTCGCGATCGATCGGAGGTAAAGGTAATGCCTAACTTGGAAGGTGGCTCTTATGTGTGTGCTCGAGTGAGGCTCTGAAATGGCCGTTGACGTTGGGTATATGGAAGAGGTTCGGGGTTTGTGGAAGAGGAGATAGGGGGTAGGTTTGAGGGGATAGGATGACCAGTCATGTTTCCTGTTTTATGACAAGTATGGCCATGATGAACGAACACGAACATAAACCATGTCAAGGTGAAAATAGCAATGGCCTATAGTTCGGCTGCGTGTTCGATGCATGTATGTTCCAATTATTCATGAGCAGTAAATTCCCCTCAGAGGCGTAAAACTGCGGCAGCCTCATGCACGTGGATTGTCCAACTTGACGATCGTGATGACGAAACCAAAGCAAGCTCTTCGATCATCGGTACATATGCATTCCACACGCACTCATGATGCCACCCAGAAAGTGTGATAACTTGTCGAATATGGGCTGAATCTGGGGTAGTTGTATCATTAGTGGCTTCTGGATGCACGAATATCAATGGAGATCGACATACGTGGCTACAAGAAAGCTCGCCTATTCAACGTCACAACGGCCCACAGCAAGCCAAAGGATCAAGTACAGATCACACAAAGGTCACTATACATCCACACTGTTATGTTAACGTTTATAACGTTCAAAAAACAATCCCCAGAGAACACGTCGAATCTTCGACAGCCTGCCTGATAATCAGTTTTGGATGTGTCAACCTAAACAGAGATTGAACTACCTAGTATGATGGAGCGTTCAAAAGCCAAGCTGAATTCAAGCCCGCAGCTTGTAGGCGGCCTCCCATGGCCTAGATTGATGTTGCTCCTCTTGGTGTCTGCACAATTTTATCGGCTCGGCAGCCTTGGCCGTAGTCTGCGCATTGTCCACTTGAACGACAGACGTAGAACTTTTAGAGATGATTATTCTAGGGTATTTGTGCGCTTAAAGCTAGTCATGCGCAAAGAAGAACTGGAGGGCTGCAAGGCTATGGTAGAGACTCGATGGTCGTGGTCAAAAACAAAAGATGATTTGTTGATCACTGATGTGACAAAAGCACAGACTACGAGTTTGTGATCGTGAGAAGAAATATTGGATTATCTTCCTCATTGTTCGTGAACCGGTCACATCTGCTCGTACACAGTTTCCAGGAATCCGTGGATCATATATACTCTGACTCGCTACTATTCCAGGCTTGAAATGCGAACCGTCCAAAACCGAGGTATCGATTCACTTCTTTGGCTTCAACGAGAGTTTCCTCAAAAGTTCCTCTAGAGAATTGCAACGGAATTCCTAACGCGTTTCTGAGCAATGACAGCATATCAATCAGTCAATAAACGCCCTATTCTACCGCCTAACCATAGTGTCACTTTCTTCCTAGTTGATTTCGTCTCTTACAGGTTACCGGGACGGTACGGCGATCTTGATTGCCGCCCTTTAATCAGCACAAACAACGTCCCCGAGCTGCTGACATCCCTAAATAGCGCGGAAATCGGTACATGGTACATCCTCAGCCCTCTCAATAAGTTGTGCTTCCGATCCGCCTGCCATTGTGCCTGACGTTGCTTTCTTCATCCACATGACCGTCCCCGTGGGTTTGACATGCCCAACAACGGACGATGATTTTCGATGATGCAATTGGCTGACTTATGCAGGCTTATTAAGGACCACTGTGGCTCACACATTGCACACCATGTCGTGTTTTCGTATAAAAGCAGGTGCGAATTCCTCGATCGCTATTCGCATTAGCCATGTCACAAACTACCCCTCTTCTTTTCCAGCCCTTCAAAATCGGACCACTCAATCTTAACCATCGCATTGTCCTTGCACCTCTCACTCGGGGAAAATCTGGCCAATCAAGCCATGTCCCGGTTACTCGTCTCATGAAGGAGTACTACTCTCAGAGAAGCTCTGCCCCTGGGACTTTGCTGATCACCGAGGCCACGTTCATCGCTGCTCGAGCCAGTGGCTACAAGAATATACCAGGGATTTGGAGCGATGATCAAATCCGCGAGTGGAAAGAGGTGTGCTCCTTATCACATCGTCCCGTTCTCCCCGATTTATAATGGATCTTCGCAGATAACAGATCAAGTCCACGCCAACGGGTCTTTCATCTTCCTCCAGTTATGGGCTTTAGGGCGTACAGCTGATCCCACAGTTCTTGCCGCCGAGGATCCGTCTTTGACTGTGGAAGCGCCATCTGCCATACCTGTCAGTTCGAACCCAGCGCAACCTCCTACAGCTTTGTCCATAGAGGAGGTCCACAAATATATCGACTTGTATGCCCAGGCGGCCAAGAATGCTGTCCAGAAAGCCGGGTTCGACGGCGTAGAAATACATGGCGCCAATGGATACCTTATCGATCAGTTCCTCCAGGACGTCAGCAATAGCCGTACGGATGAATATGGAGGGAGCATAGAAAATAGGAGTAGATTCGCGTTGGAGGTAATCGAGGCCATCACGAATGCTGTGGGTGTAGAACGTACCAGCCTTCGTTTAAGTCCGTGGAGCCCTTTCCAAGGTAAGATATCTGGCAGTCGGCTTCACTTGTAGATGTTCACCCGTTTGTTCATTCTCCAGATATGGCGATGCCAGATCCAATACCTCAGTACTCACACCTGGTTTCGACGGTGAAAGCCAAGTACCCGACCTTGGCGTACCTGCACCTTATAGAACCACGCATCAGTGGCAACGTCGATCGTGCTCATGGCGACCACGAGTCCAACGACTTCCTTCGTGAGATCTGGAAGCCTCTGCCACTTATTGTTGCGGGTGGGTACACGAGGGAGACCGCGCTCAAAGCCGCAGAGGAGAACGGGGAGCTGGTGGCATTTGGACGGAATTTTCTCTCCAACGTACGTTCATTCCCTCTCGCTCACCATACAAAACTTCTGACAAGTGTGAATTGTGGGCAGCCCGATCTCCCGTATCGTATTAAGAACAATTTACCTCTCAATCCGTATATCCGAGCGACATTCTATAAACCTGGCGATCAGCCTGGTGCTGAGGAGGGATATATCGATTATCCATTCTACAAGCCGCAGGATGGAGCTGGGGAGGAAACAACTAGTCATCTATAGTTTAGCGAGCAATTGGTAGAGACATTGCAACGGTTATAGAAAGGAATAGCACTATTTTCGGCGTGATGAACATTGAACTGTGCTTTAGTGTGAAAGAACGTTGCAAAATGATAAATTTGACAGGGATAATCATCTATAAATATCTATTTCATGTTTTACCAACGCACTCGTTCGTCTGCTTCTGATTTTTTCCCCGCCCTCTAGGAGCTCACCACAGCCAGAACGGCCTTGAGCTACCTCGGACATACCTCTCCCTCAGTCCTTCTTAGGGTTTGTGATGTCGATCCCAACTCTTAAACTGGTCGATCTCAATGTCTTGAGATTTCTTCCGCGGGATCGATTGTGGCGGAGGGTCCAGGGTCTGGATTCTCCTGTGGTGGTTTTAATGGATTGTCATCCCCTTTTGCGTGCTCAATATCCGCGATTGCCCGCTCGAGGACGTCAGTGAAGCCAAAGGTCTCCGCCATCGAAGTTCCAGTGGTCACGATCAGAAATACTGTAAGAGTGAAAATTGACTTTAATCCAATCGGTACCCGACCGTCAGATGCAGGGTGGGTCTTCACTAACCATTGACGAGTAGAAGACGTTATTGAACATAAAGAAGACGATGGCGGCAGCACCATGTGGGACGGGTAGATATGGTAAAATAATGATGATCGCCTGAGGTGGAGAGGTATGAATATAAGTATATGAGGGATTTTATGTGCACAGTAGT
>JABCKU010000055.1:0-42323 GCA_018221655.1 Myochromella boudieri | reverse complement strand
TCTGTGTGTTCGGCGTTGCAATCTACACATTCCCTCAGCTAGATTATAAGGGATAATACAAAGATATCGTACCGGAGTTTATGAAGGATTAAAATAGTGGAAAGGAGATTTGTGGCAAATGATGCAATAAATGCAGCCTCCCCAAGGATGTTTGTGATTGAAGAAGCTTCGCCGATCCCGCTTTCAACAACCACAATATGAATGGTATCAAGAATCAAGGTTGTTATCGTCATTGCTGTGCGGTCGTATGAGGAATATTTTGTGTACCTATGGAAACTGGACTTACCTGCTGTTGCCCCAAGTAAAAAAGACGGTGCGAGCATCACCCATTTCTGATTCGGATACAAAACCCACGCGCACCAGACCACTACGCAGTCGTTGATGATAACCTTACCCCTCAGAATTAAAGTACCTTCGATTGGGGATGCTACTGGTACCTGTATGCCACCTGTCCACTCGTCCGAAATATCAAAATTGACCATCCTATTGTTTATCACTTGCACTGAATCCTGGCGAACCATCGCCCCGCCGATTCGTATTGCTTGCTCTGCAACTTGCGCAACCATAGAAATGTAATGCAGTGCGAAAGTTGCCAAAATTGCTGCCAACATGATTTTTCTTGCTAGCGTTCCGAGCCCTCGTCGCCTACGGTAGACGTAAATACTGTTCAGGTACATTTCTTACTAGCCGACTCACGTAACGATGCGTATTGTGATCGCAAAGAGCCCTGCTGCGATTCCTAGGAAGAGTTTCCAGATAAATGATATTCATGCTTGTCGTGACGTACCAAAGGTAAGACAGTTTACCAGTGGCCCCCATATATTGTTGCTGATAGTAATACCAGCACGGTGAAGCCAGGCGCACTCCTCGGGAGTCATTGGGAATTCGGTATTAGTTCCAGATCGCTGCCTTTTGTCGTATATATATTTTTGTATGGCGAGCGGGGCTTATGTTGATCCTGAATGCCAGCTGCGAAGGTCAGTGATGGCGTGGTTAGAAACAGAGGAATTCAGACGTCAAACGTATCCATCCATTTCGTGATGTAAACACTATGGGAGGCCAGAGTGGCTGAGTATGGCCGTAGATGAAGGCGAACTACGGCCAACCCTGACTACTTTCAATTCATGTTGTCAATATGTTCATGAGCGATACCTGCACGAAGTAAGTATACACTTTCCTTGGATGTGAATCAGCGCCTAATGTCATGGGAGCGTCGGCTGTTGATGTGAAGATCAGATACACCGGTGGAGTTGGACAGATGTTACACTTTACTGAATGAAATGAATAGCGCAGAATATCTCCTACACGCTAGTATGAAGGCTTAGCTCGTGACCAGCCTGCAGACGTGTTTTGTCTGCACAGCTTGCCTGGATTCTTGCGGAGCAGCTGGTTACGAGTCTAATGAAGGCTAGTGTGATAGATGCTGCAACGTCATTTGTTCGGCGGGAATCGTTAAACCTTGGGTCGGGGTCTTGGATCTACCAAGGATAACCTGAGACATGACACAGTAGTGTCAATAGTACCTAGCCTATGGAACAGCCTTCATGATTAAATAGCGGTGTAGGTCGAGACTCGAGTATACTGGAAGTATTTGAGAATGTAATTCTACCTACAATTTGATCCAAAGCAAAAGAAAACTTGGAGCGCCCTGTTTGGCAGCTAGCGGTGATGGTTAGATGGAAAAGGATAAGATAGTGATTGAAGTAACTTTCAAGTTCAGCCGGGGACTTCCGCCATGAATTGTTTTCTTTCAGAGTCCTGAACCTTCCGTGGCTTGCTTCTGCCATCTAAGGGCTATCATCGCCACTTTTCCCTGCGGCCTTGTTCTTAGGTTGTATGCCAAGGAGTGGCCGTTTGAAGATCAAATTTTCGTTTATCATAGTGCCCTTTTAATTAGTTATCTAGTCGTGTAGCTGCTTCGGGCTTCACGGGAGCATCGAGTCTCTAATCTGGAATCGATCATCCCGCTCCTAAATCACTGAAGTCGATCGGCATTCCACACATCACTGGAGACGCGATAAGCAGTCCGTAGTAGCGTATATGAACTATCTGCTATTTCATCCAATACCCGAGCGTATCGTCTGTGTGTCCTGGTGCAAATGAGTCTAAAAACACATCGCACACAGTAGTATATTATGCCGGTTATAGTATCGATATCAAGCTTCCGAACGAAACGAAGGATAGTTCCTCCGACCGATCTACGATGCTTTGACAGGTTGTTCATAACTGATTACTCACCGATACGACAAACGAAAGACTTACAAGTCTGTGACCGTGAAAAGAAGTGCTTAAATACCTTCCTAATTGCTTCCTAAATCTTAATGTCGACTTCGACCTCACGGGATTATTAACTATGAATGCTAGTACGGAGATAATGTAATTGGATAAAGGGCAGGAAATAATTTCTTTTAATTCGAATGGCGTAGACCTAGCCAGGGAGAGCTCACGTATCGTGAGGTTCAGAGGTGTCTTCTTCGGGGTCGGCTAACTCTTCGATTGTACGGCCGATGGTATGTTTGAACCGCTTGGAACGGCGCACTCAATATTGGTGGTGTCCGGCCCTAGGACATCCGTAAAGCCAAAGGTTTCAACCATAGAGTTCTTGGATGTCACAACGAGGAACACTGCGAGAGAAAATAACGGCTGTTGGATATAATCAGGCCCTGAAGAAGCGGGTTTAGGGATAAATTTTCACAAACCATAGACCCGTAAAAGCATGCGAGCAACACAACGTAAACGGTGGATACAGAGTTGGATACTGGTGGTGTGAGTATAAAAACAAATGTTACGACCTGTGGTATTCAATCTTAATAAGGGTCTGGATAAAGAGTTGCTTCATTAGTTATCAGTAGACAAGGTGCGCACCTGAAGTGTGCAGAATGCAAACCCAGACTCAACGAGGACAAGCAGAACTCGCTGTCCAGAAGTCATCGACTTTCTTTGTGTTAGGGTCTTGTGCAGCCGGCGATGCAATCTGGACGAGTTCCAGTGAGGTGGGGATGATAGAAAAGGCACAATTCTCACCTGAGGCTGTTAAGAATGAGGAGAGTGGCCACTAGATTCGTAGCAATTGATAAACCAAATGCAACATCGCTGAGAAGGCCTCTGATGGTGAAAGTTTGGTCAACGGTAGAATGGATAGCGATGAGAATTAAAGTCGTTGTTGTAATTCCTATATGAGCCAATAAGCACATCTCATAACCGACAGTCCGCCCTACCTATGGTTGCCAAAAGTAGAACACACGGTATGAACATTGTCCGCTTCTGATTGGGGTACACGACCCATGCACGCCAAACCACTACACAGTCATTGATTAATGTCTATATCCTCATCAGACTCATGATACTGCTGCCTAAGATTCATGTAAGGTACCTGAAGCAGTTCTGCCCACGAAGCCAGAATATCGAAGGAGGCTCCTTCATCGTTTATCCTGTGCGCTGACTCCTGGAGAACAAAAACACCCATGATTTGTTGTAGAGGTTTCGTAACACTGTGGGCCGCGATAATAACGTGGAGCATGAAAGTTGCTAGCATTACCGTCAACATGATTTTTCGCGCCACAGTACCAGGTCCACGTCGTCTGTTCTCAGTGTCGATTAGATATCGTGGCGTGGGTAGCGTAGAACACAACTCACAGAATGACAAACAAGCCGGTTATGAGAAGTCCACCTGAAATTCCTGTAAAATAGTTTGGATGGACTGAATCATAATGTAAACTCCGTTTCGTTACCAAACGACAGACTGTATATCACAGGAGGCGCTATGTTTTCGCTCAGCACAAGACCGACATGCTGAAAAAAGGCACGTTCTTCGGGCGCCATCATGGTTATAGTGTGAAGTCCGATTCTCTAAGATGAGGGACACGTTCTTATACAACCCTATCTAATGGGAAAGGCACCGGCTGCGAATGCAACAAACAGCAAATCACTGATTGAGGTAAAATTAGAGGAATCAGGTTCTCATCACCATTTCACCAATTACAAACTCACTTCGACACTAATGTAAGGGTACCTATGCTTTGATAGATCTTTATGACTTGTCCGTATAACCTTCGATATAACATGGAAATCGTGTTAGAATAATCTAGAAGTTCCATCATCAGCGAACGTCTTTCGACACCCATAAAGCCTAACCTATTAAACATCAAACGGCCAATGTGGTGTGACCAGTATAGACTTTTTTTAGGTGTGCCAGATACTGACGTCCAGAGGTCTCACACTAGTAACGTTCACCATGGACTATTGCTTAGTTACGACCTGTTGTCTGATTGATGATAGAGGCTGCGAAACAACACGGTGAACAGGTCTGGAGGGATTGGGCAATTCCATCAACTGGTCCGTAGAGAATCACAAAAGCAATTACTATTAGTGTAGCCCGATGGAAAATGTCAAATCCGAGGCGATCATATTAAGAGTCGCCAATTTGATGGGGGTAACGTTGGTCGGTATGTGAGGGTAAGTGGTAAAAGCACTTTCTAAAGGGTCTGCTATCAGATGATTCAACAAACTGAATTGGGGAACACGGGACACGTAATAAAGATGCTCTCAAAGGTTAGATGATGTGGTTGGTGTGTGATAGCTTGGGTTGTGTAACAGGGACGCCAAAAAGGTCTGGAGTTCGCTAGAGAAATAGTATCTGTATCACTTGAGAATTATTGTACTCACCCCGGGCTCTTGGCTCTCGTGAGCGAAAATTATTTGTATATCCATCTCTAACTTTGACCAAGGATCATGGAATGCAGATGAACAGGCGACCACTGAGAATCCAATCTATAACAGCGATGAGACAACCTAACCATCCACTGATGACAGCCACACATACTCTCATGATTGATCACGCAATCGCACAACAGCCCCCACGCCCGTCCACTCACAACACAAGTACCATCACCATCAGATGTCTCTGCAACGCTCATTCTCATTATATCTCGAAACCAGGAAGGCGATTTGGAGAGGGGTTCACCAGTAAAGATTAGTAAGGGTTGACCATCCGCATACACATTTATTTCCACTTGCATCAGCCACTTTTAGAACGCCGCTTTCTGTTAATCATTCCACCAGGCAGCCTGTGTATTGTTCCTGTGGTAGCATTAGTCATTGCTATACGAGACTAGAGGGATGAGAGAGAGAGATAACGAGAGAGAGAGAAGGTCAAGGAATACTCACCTGCTGATGTTAATCTATGTCCTCGATTCTCTTATGATTGGCGATCCTCATATACTCGTCCTGCGGGCATCTGCCTTTACCAAGTAGGTGATCATTACCATACAGGTTCTTGACGATTGCCAAAGTATACTCACGAGTCCGGGTTGGACGTCCATATGACTTTGAAGTCTTTATTGAACTCCCGTCCTCTCAATGTAGCCACACGCTTTCCCTAGTACGGAAAGGCTGGAAAGGGCCGAAGGGATGCACACAAAAGAGCGCCAGGCACGGTATCAACCAGAAAATGAAGCCCGTCGTCATGCTTACCTCACCCTTTGTTTGCCAAACAAAAGCGCCAAAAAAGACCAAACATTTTTCTGTGGGAGTCTTCCCAGTGGCTTTCAAAATTAGGGTTGTAGCTGTCGCGTACGTTGCCATAACAAACCACGTCGAACGTCTTGAAATGTAAGGAAATTAATTTTATCCTGAGAATCGAGAAATGATTCACTTAATCTTAGAAATTAGACATTAAAAGTGGCCTCAGGCTGGGGCCCAACTGGGGCCCCTGCTTGATGTACACACCCGGTGGCTAAGCATATGCAGAAGCAGGGATTTGGCATCATCGCCCATGAGGCGATCCTTTCATGCCACTTACACAGGCGGTCCGTTACAGTTTCGGCTTGTCGGCAAATTCAAATGTTTGATTCCGTTCAAAAATATCCGAATTCCGGCATGTTCTCTTGTCATGCTGTAATCTGTGACATTTTTTTTTGAAGAGCATTAATATCATCAAACCATGATTAGAATTCAACTTACCCAGGGTGACTATTATTGCAATTCGGCTTGTACAGACTGACAAGTTGAATTGCGATAATAGTGTCAAAATCTGATGATTTCAAGGTCCAAAACGTTTGCCACCATACTCGTGTTCTCACTGTTACGTTTTTCGGAGAACTATCGTCCCCAACAGGCCTGATCTCTGCCCGATGATATTGGATCGGAGTGGGCTTATGTGCTTGGACGCGCTTGTTAGGATCATTGCATGGAAACTGGCGTATATTGATGCTAAATGGAGCAATGATTGAAAGTGAAGGCGATCCTGCGACCCTTTGGTCCTCTCCGGTTTGTGAAATCTCCGTGCATCATTTGTTCTGGTACCCATTGTATATAACCACCCTCCTCTGTTCCATTCGATCCATTGCAGGTCCCCTCAAGGTGATCATGTTTACACGTAACATCATATTGACCCTCTTTGGATTGACCCTCTTCGTCGATTCAGGGGTGACTTCGCCATCCACATCGACCAAGGAACTTGCCTCTTCTAGCAAGCTCTCTTGGCTCTTCCCTGTCGCCGGGTTCTCAAAGTCATGGTCTACCTCTTCTCTTGACAAGAGTCCCCTTCCCTTGTCAGACAGCACGTTGAAGCCGACTCATATCATTACCGCTCTTAGTCATTCATATGTCTCCGCTCCCGACGGCAAGCATTCAATGAGGGCTCACTACCCTCAAGGCTCGTACACGTTTACCAACCAGCCTCAGGGTGGATTCTCCTTCTACGCTCTCGGCCCTAACACCGTAGACCTGACCACAGTGAAGGAAGCAACACTTGGCTACTCTGTCTTCTTCGAAGCAGGTTTCCAGTTCAACAAAGGTGGCAAATTGCCTGGCTTCTGTACGTTCCTATCAGTGGGTTTCAAGTCCTTGAATAAACTAACATCTCATGTAGATGGCGGCGACAGTGCCGATGACGCTTTCACTTGCTCAGGTGGCCGCCGCTCGGATGCCTGTTTTTCGGTTCGTCTCATGTGGCGCTCTCAGGGAAACGGCGAGTTCTACACATACCTCCCGCCCTACACCGACCCCCGCTTCACGGCCAACCAGAAGCAATGTAGCGTCCTCCCTATGTCCGAGTGTAATCCCACCTACGGCGCCTCCGTAGGCCGTGGTGCGTTCAAGTTTGCTACCGGCACATGGACGACCGTCGCTGAGCGTGTCCGCCTTAACGACGTCGGCAAAGCAAACGGAGAGATAGAACTCTTCGTCAATGGGATGAGTGTCATCAACGTTACCGGCCTCATCCTCAGAGCCCGTTCCGCAGGCAAGATACGTGGCATCCAAATGCAAACGTTCTTCGGAGGCAAGTTTCCTATCGTGGAGTCGTATATCTCAAAATACTGACGTCCCTTTTACCGCTCTTTATCAGGTTCCACACCCGACTACGCATCCCCGAAGACCCAGAACACGTATTTCTCGGACTTCTCGGTCGCTATCACAAAAACCTTTTGAACGGCTTGACCCTTGGACGGATGAACCCCCACTCATCCAATTAACTAGATCGAACATTCACTAGAATTCGGCACACTCACTGTTGGCTGGTCAATCGATCATAATATCCATTCATAGCACCGCATCTTACATATACACTCACTGTATTTTGGTTGCATGGCATGGGTTTTTTCTTCTTGTTTTATCTTCTCGCCACGCTGCGTTCAATACAGCACTTGCTGTCCATCAACGTCGACGTCGATAATATATCATTCAGTATTGTATTTTCGTTCCTGCATTGTTACGTACATGCCACTTTCTTGATCCATATTTTAGCAGTGGGCACTGGGGTTAGACCTGATAGATCCTGATGGCCTGCATGGTTCATCCGTATTATAGCTTGTTCTACGCTTGCCACCTATTGTAGTAAACCTACTGTATTCTTGCTTGTTAGTTATGATAAAATAGACATTTGTGTACTTTTACTCGGAAGGGCGTCTGATGAGGATGAGCGGCGTTTCTCCTTATGTAGTTAATATGATCCCAAAACTGAATGGATCATCTAATCAGGTTCCGGCCTTCATGGTCACCGGCATCCCAAAAAAAAAAAATACGCCTTTTATTTGCGTATATTTGCCAAAAGCTTTACCTGCTTCGCGTGGGTTATGTTTTTTCCGCAGCCCCATCAGCTCCTCTTCGAACTCCAGCTGTGCAGTTCAAGTTCTGATTGACCAGGACCTCCGAGTCCTTTCTCAATGGACGCCGTCCCGCCGCTGTACGACCACGTGAGCCATAAATTGGATGTTGAGGACGTCGAGGCGCGCTTGGAAAGGCTACGTGAGTGTATCGTGTGCCCCTTATCTCCACCCACCTCTTTACCACTAGGTGCTGACTCGATTCATGGAAAATAGATTCTACCTTAGCGAAACTTAATGCTAACGGTAGCTCTGATACTAACCCTAAGAACGCGAATCCGAAAACGCATCCCTCCAACTCGCCAGACTTTAGCTTCCTATACAAAGGCCAGGCAGCTTCACGTCCGTGCTTCGTGCCGCCACCTACTGAACGTATGCGCGCCTCTTGCTATACTACATTGACGAATTTGACACACAATTCCTGCTCATACAGTACTCTCCCGCGTACAGGCCTTCCTACCGGCCTTTGAAGCGTCTAACGCGTGCCTCGAACCAGGCAGTGCCGACATTGTCTCTGAAGACGGCGAGGGCATGTATGTCGAAATGGTGCGTATCTCACCCATACTTGGATCCCAATCCGCTCCTACTGAACTCTCCCTGTACGTATATAGAACCTAGGCCTAGGCGTCTTCTCCACCGCCCCCGACCCTTCCGTCCACGAATTCCCCTCATACATCCCCGTACACACGCTCCCCAACCGCTCCCCTTTCGCCTCGTCCTCATCCTCCGCTTCCGCATCCTCGTCCGCCTCGTCTTCAGCTACCTCATCCCCCTCCCTATCGTTCTCCTCCTCAACCTCCTCGTCTTACGACGACGACGAATCCGACTCCGACTCTGACTCCGATGCGGAGATCATCAACACCGCTTTCAAGCCCATCAGACCAGTTCGGTCCCTGCCCCGTCGGGCCAGGATGCAGCAGGAGAAGAAGCAAGAGAAGCCGCGTATTGTTGTCCTTCGTGATGATGAAAGGGATATGGGTGAGGCTGACGCGAGTGGTGGGTGAACTGACGCGACGTGTTCTCGGGATCACGTGTGATCTTTTTTTCTCGTTGCCTTGTTCGCCTCCCGCCTTCTCCCTTGTTCGTGTTAGCGGAGCTGCTTCTTCGCGTGCCTGTTGCTGGTTGCCTGGACTACCTTTTCCCGCCGGCTTTATTCGCCCCTTCTCACCCGAATCTGTGTATATATGTGCGCTGTTTACTTTTCCGTTCATTCGTTCATTCGTTTATTCATTTACTTCGCCTTTGTCCTCTTTTTTTTTTCTTTACTTGGTTACTTCGGCTTAGTTTCCTTGCTCATGTACCACTTACTGCTCTCATGATACCTACTGATTACCCACCAGCCTTTGTATATGTAATTCTGCCCCGAATATAAATTTCATTTCCTTTCCTCCCTTCGCCTGATGTCCGAACTTCAAACCAAAAATAGTAGTTCCACACTGGCGCTCGTTAGTATGTGCTCGCCTGCCTTTTTTCCATTTAAATGTACTTACTACAAGGCATTTTGTAGCAAACCGTTGAAGTCCAAGAGCTACTCTGCTTCAATCATACACCCTATCAGGTTAGCTGGGTGTTGCACGATACCTGTCAGTGATTCTGCTGGTAAATCCTATTCACAAATTCAACTTTGGCGAAACGTTCGTAGTTCGTTCTATGTGTACACGTGAATCTTCATGACGTCATGCATCTCGCATTTGCGACCACGGAAAAAGAAGGGAAGCCATGAATTGGGCTGCGGTGCCTTGATATATTTCATCAAGCCGCTTCGCAATCGGAGTATTACGAACATAGCCTCCAGTCCAGGACGCCACTATATTCGCTTATATGCCGCACTTTTTCCTACAGCTCAATCCATACCCAGCCCCTCTCCGTTCTCGTTCTCTGCGAATGTTATGTTCATTACAGGTAAGTGAGATGTCTATGGAATCGACCCATTCACAGCGCTCTCGATGGTGTATTTTTTGATGGCTTAATAACCAGAAGTAGTTATTTCTTTCATGCCATCAATAAACCATGCAATTGGGGGGTCATCTTTATGGCCAAACTCATTCAGATAGTCGCGATATCTCCAGGCTAAAGAATCTGGATGTGGCCCAACCCTCTGAGGGGACCAACCTGGCTCAGCTTCCTGCCATCGCTCTAGCCACGCTAGAACGGACCGCACAGCCTCCCGGTCCCACTCTCTGAATACATACCAACGTTGAAAATGAGAAGGAAGGCCAGGATACAAACATCCAATGGCATCATTGCTATTCATGAGCACTAAAGGCTGAAGGGTTGTGAGAATGGCACGTTAACAAATAAGATAAATGACCCCATACCAACTTCCCATAAATATCAAAAAGCAATTTCGCCTCAACCTGTCCGAGGAGATGGCGGAGATAACCGTTCTCTGGGTTCGCTTTGACTACGTGAAAAGCCCAATTTCTTCGAGCGTAAATGCATGCATCCAATGTAGACTTTTCCATTTTGATCTAATGAGTAAAATACGAATCAGAATCGGAGCAAGATAATCTTAATGGTGCACACACTGCACAAAATCCTTCATCGCCCCGATACAGCGGCAAGCAAGGTAGCCATGGAATTCCTCGTCGTCATCGAAACCATGAATACGGCCCCATGCACACTGTTCGGGAAGCGTATCATTGAATGGCCATATCCTTGGCTCTATGGGATGGCAACTGTCACTCGAAGTAAGACCAAGCAGTTGTTTCCCCCACATCTCTACTAGATTACTTGGTGGACACCTCAAATTCTACCTGGTTTCAGAATGTTGATGAGCACAGAAATTACCTTACTCGCCTGAAGCCAACGCAGGATAGACAAAATGTCTTTGACATCTTGCCGTCTTAAAAATTCCTGGCAGTCGTGCGGAGATAGAAGCTCGCCGTCCTCTGACCAATCAAGCCCCAGTTCTCTCGCCAATTGCCCATAGTGAATGTCACTTCCCCATGGTGGCTATATTCACTGGTCAGTGCATACCGATGATAATAAAGTAGGAAACACGCAGTACCCAACACCGTGCCAATGGCAAGAAGAATTGTACATCGGGAATATAGCGTTCACAGACCTGACGAAGTAACTCCAGTATGCATTCGTCGGCGGTGACCAGTTGTACTAAATGGCCAACCCAGTGTTTCCTAACATATACGTGGGCATTTTCAGACCCCCAGTACTCCCGGTCATCAGAATGAGAATGCAAGTCTATCCCGCAATAGGTAAGCCTGCCGGTGGGGCCAAAGCCAAAACATGTGTCATTGGATGTTTGGACCATCATGTTCAGGCACAGTTCAGTAAGAAATCGAGAGACCTCTAGGTTGCCTATGCAAAGGCTCCCGCATTGCGCTGCTCCTTCCATGTATATCATGAACTCGTCGCCGTATAAACACTGGCGAGTTTGATCAGCGCAAAAAACCATGGCCATCATATCACGATCGTCAATGTCATTTGCGGTGCATCCGCTATAACCAAGTAACTCTGTGAATATCTTCACCTCAATTCGGGCCCTATACAGGGTCTGGATGATGAGGGTATCGCGGTGTGTTTGGACAGGAATCATGAATCGGTAGACTGCATTACGGAGCTCTTTCAGCAGTTGGGTTATGTTTTCTCGTTCTTGTCGTTCGAGCTGTTGTTCCATACTTTCTAGTTGTTGTTGGTTTCCTCCTTGATATCTGTGGTAATTCTTGTTTAACCAGTGTATGAGTTCTAATTTCTCGCACACTTTTACTGATGGGTGACCATATAAAGACTCGAGGAAGTTCATCCAAGGATCAAATCCCGTGTTACGGAGCGTAGATACTACCAGGTGAGCTTCATCGTAATGGCCCTGATCGTATGCACGATGAAGGAGGAAGGCAAAACAGGGTACGAATGCTGCTGTCCTTGAACTTATCATGAAATGAAATTAGTAGGGTTAAACGTGGGGACTAAATCGGTCAACATACTACTCATATGTTGCCATGTCTTGCACACTCATCGCGATATCAAGGGCATCTTGACGAAGCGTTGACAGTTTGCATTGTAATCTAAGAACCACTTCCCCGCACGATTTGCATCATAAAGAAAGTCAAGAAACGATTTATGGATGGGTTCAATGTTGTACCATCCATCTCCTGATGATAGCGTGAGAACAGAGTGGAGCCCTTGAAAGGCCATGTCAATGGTACTGGGCTTCAGACTAAGCACCGTAGCGTGTACATCTAGCGACCAATGCTGGGAATACCGCAGGAGGTTGCTAGCTATCGGGAAGTGACCAAGAATGCGCGTCAAAGGCTCAGAGTTAGGGTGCATTGAGAGGATTTGGATGTAAAGTTTATCGAGCGCAGCAAATGGCTCTGGTCCAGAAAAGTCTTCCGCCAGTATACGTCGAAGGCGATCCGCGGGTGACTCGAACTTATTATCATCCACGAACTTGATCAAAGTGGATGCAAAAATGAAATAGCCGTCTGCAGTGTTTGTGATTACTTCGGTGACTTCGGTCCCTGGCCATGAGTCGCCCTCATGAGCCATCGCAATCCTATGTTTCGAAGATGTCCTGATCCGTTCGAATTCGACATGCAGATAAATGAAGACATCTGTACCTGAATAATAGGTGCCGTACAATGAGATGACCTTAGGTGGTAGTTTCAGCATAACTTCTTCAATGGCGTAGCGAATGGGAGGCTCGGGCCGACTGAGAATGATGAAACGGAGGGGAACAGAGGGGTGTTGGACCACATGGTGTAGCATTTCATGAATGAGGGACTGCGACTCATCGCCCTGACACTCATCTAATCCGTCAATCACTACGAGACTTGGAAGTTTTCTTTCATTATCCATAGTATCCATGTCCAGAATAAAGGGTTGTATGATTAACCTGTCAACTTGTATGCGCATTGAGCGGTCTATGACGAGTGGGTCTTCGTCAATAATAGTGCCGATCCTCTTTCGGAACTTGGGTATGGAGAGTGCCAAGTGAAAAGCGATGGTAGTGAAAAGATGGGTGCAGGTATTGCGCTTCTGTGTACTCCGGGAGAAAAAAAAGCTGGCCGCGAGATCTCTGCTCTCATCATATCGCTCGCAGACCGTCTGAGCTATGGCTGATTTCCCAGATCCCGCCGGGCCATGCAACCACAACACCCTTCCACACTCCGTCTTATGCCGGCGGTTAAACCGGTAATGTATATCCTCTAAGGGCTCAACCCGAGTTCCGGGATGACATTGAGGAGGAGGGTGACGCTCTCTAGAGTCGAATACAGCGCCCGGTGCGATAGCTTTCTGTAAAACTTGGAGGCCTGGATACGCTCTGAGCTTTGACGCCCGTTCCAATTGTAGAACACTGACCTGTTTCGTGTCGGTGGACACTGATCTCGCTGAGTTCACAATCCTGGAGAACTACGTTTTGTGCGTTGTTGAGCACCATAATGTGGATGTAGGGGCTGCAAGTAGCAGCTGCGAGAGAGGAGAAAGTAATGGAACAATGTGTCTATAGCCCCGTTGATGGCTTGCGGAGCCCCCAACCTTACTATATGTACTGCAGAAAACGCTGTGGAGTGCGTGCATCGCCTGTTTGATAGCTCAGTTTGTCGCTCGGCGCCAATATGTTTATGTAGTATTAACACCTTGTGGATCTGTCATCGACCATAAATAACCGTTCGGTGGTTCTAGGCTATATCTTCCGATTTATATCCGTCTATGAAAGATCAAAAATGGTGTATAAACGAGCAATGGTAGTGGTTAGCTACCTACGTCTCCCTCATTACATCCAGCATATGGAAAACTTGGCGTCAAGAATCCCAGTTACATTCAGCGAAACAGAATCAGATGATACCCTTAACGGGCACATCCTTATCGGATATTTTGAGATAGAAGGAGTAGCAGCTTCCACTCCCTTCATGCACACATGATCGGAGTATCACGAGCTGCTCAACCCTATACCCTACACCATGTGCTGTTGTTTTAGTTATTGCTACTTCCCACTGGCAGATGACTGGTACGGTGTGAATCCATCGCTACCCTGCCATAGCGAGATGGATCTGCGGATGGTGGAGCACTTGGTGAGGTACTGACAATAATGGAGAAAGAACAGATTACACAGTTTCCTGACGATCGCCGTCTTGTGCATTTACTAGTTCTCCATAGCTATCCCTCGCCGGTGGTAGTGCCGTCCGGATGTATGTTAGCCGTTGGGTAGTTTTCTCGGGTTATGGTACTGGGTGTCAAGCAGGGCTGAGGCTTCGTGTGGTTGGAGACGTCGAGTGACTCTCGCAGCGTGCTATGTCTGCAGGTGGCCGATCGATCAGGCCAACGTTGACTAGGAACGAGAAATGATGTACATACTTTTCACAACAAGTACTTCAACTACCCCTCCAATTTGGTAATTTCATGCTAGCGGTGGTGGTTCTGGTGAACATGTTAGTCGATGTGTTCTTGTCGGGAGGGTGTACCACTTACCTTCGGTTCCCATAGAGTAACGACAATGATGTAGTTTCAGGTAGTCCCGCTGTCTAGTGTGGCGTAGTTTGAGAATAATCACAGCGTGGTCCTGGTGTAATGAGAAAGGTGTACTTTGCGCATGTTGGCCAGTCGTACGTCCAGAGGGTGCAATGCTGACATCTGAAAACCTATGGTAATGTGATGACGTTGAAAGGCGAGAGTAGAAAGAGGCGCACGAGTTGGGAGTAGTTCGTCGAAAGCCTAACAAAGCCGCACTCGAGGACTCGTCCTTTCCACTTCAAGTATCGCTCAGTGCTGCTGTCAGTGAGAAGGCGCTCGTGGTAGGTATATAGTTTGATCATGAGTGGCTGACGATAGCCTGGTATAACGATTGTAAAGAAACGCACCTGCGGGCTCATAAAAAGTAGCAGACGGTGGATGGCATAACACTAATTGATAAAACAGGGACAAAGTTGACATATGTTGACGTGGAGTGGATCAGTCGACTAGATCAGGAAATCGTTTTGTTTGCGCTCGCTTGCAAGAGCTCTTCTGGGGTTGGCCTAAAACGTCAAGCAATCACCAAGCCCAACCCCACGCTTCCTCCTCTCAAGACGTCGAATCGGACAAGCCCCGTAGCCATATGACACCCTCCTCCTCTGCCCGTCTTTCCCCCTTTTTTCTCTGGTTCGGTCGTCATTGTACCATCACGTAAGCTCATGGGGACGAATCGGCGATGTAGAGGATCTTGAGATCCGTCCCCTTTACTCTCTGTATCCATGGGTCTCCATGCTCTGGTATACCTCCTCGGTGACAACCTCCAGCTGCCGCACCGCCCTGTGAGCCAGATTCTCATTATTCATCTACTTCAAGATGTGGCTGAGGCATGCATCAGGTGAGTTATATGTCACATTTATTTCGTTCTTTTCGTTTTTTGATTATTCCGCATATATAGTCTTTGCTGCTCTTAAGTTGATTAACTCTGACTCAACACGGCCGGCCCCAGCCTCAACTCACCTATAGTGCTGTCTCGCCACCACTTAGTACTTGCTACGACACCCGACATCACGCCCTTCAGGTATCTCACCTCACCTGTGAGAACGTTATTACTATTGGTAGCAGGTGACGGAAGAGAATTTCAGCTGAGTTCGTGTGTTTGAAGGTCGTAGTGAACGTGTACAGGTGTTTTTACGGAATAGAAAGTGTTTAAAGAGTTATTCAAAATAGACCTATTGCCACATTATAGGACGGGTAGAAGTGAGTAGATCAAAGTTAGGATTAGCTAAGTCCTGTTAGTTCTAAGACACAAAGATAGAGCGCTAGAGAAGATAAAGCCAATAGAACATATAGATCTACAGGCTCCACCAGGATTTGATCTTGCTGATGGAGGAAGTCCATCCGAGGATCAAATCCCATGTTACGGAGCGTAGATAATACCAGGTGAGCTTCATCGTGGTGGCTATCGTTTCTATGTTGGATGAGGAAGGCAAAACAGGGTACTAATGCAGCTGTCCTTGAACTTATTTTCAAGGAATGAAATTAGTAGGGTTATAACGCGAGGACTAAATCAGTCAACATACTGCTCATATGTTGCCATGTCTTGCACACTCATTGCGATACCAAGGGCATCCTTAACGAAGCGTTGACTGCTTGCATTGTGATTTAAGAACCACCTCCCTGCGCGATTTGCATCATAAAGAAAGTCAACAAACGATTTATGGATGGGTTCAATCTCGTACAATCCATCTCTTGATAACACTGTGAGAACAGAGTGGAGCCCTTGAAAGGCCATGTTAATGGTGCTAGGCTTCAGACTAAGCACCGCAGCGTGTACATTCAGCGACCAACGCCGGTACCACAGGAGTTCGTTAGCTATCAGGAAGTGACCAAGAATGCGTTTCAAAGACTCAGTGTTAGGGTGCGTTGAGAGGATTTGAATGTAAAGTTTATCGAGCGCAGCAAATGGCTCTGGTCCAGAAAAAACTGCCCCCAGTATGCGTCGAAGGCGATCCGCGGGTGACTCGAACTTATTATCATCCACGAACTTGATCAAAGTGGATGCAAAAATGAAATAGCCGTCTGCAGTGTTTGTGATTACTTCGGTGACTTCGGTCCCTGGCCATGAGTCGTCCTCATCAGCCATGGCAATCCTATGTTTCGGAGATGTCCTGATTCGTTTGAATTCAGCATGCAGATAGGTGAGGACATCGGTGCGTGAATAATAGGTGCCATACAATGAGATGACCATAGGCGGTAGTTTCAGCATAGCAGCTTCAATGGCGTAGCGAATGGGGGGCTCGGGACGACTGAGAATGAGGAAACGGAGGGGAACAGAGGGGTGTTGGACCAGATAGTGTACCATTTTAAGAATGAGGGACTGCGACTCATCGCCCTGACATTCATCTAATCCGTCAATCACGATGAGACTTGGAAGTTTTCTTTCCTCATCCGTAGTATCCATATCCTCGTCGGTGTCGCTGAGAATAAAGGGTTCTACAATTAACTTGTCGACTTGTATGCGCATTAAGCGGTCTATGACGAGTGGGTCGTCGTCGATAATAGTGGAGATTCTATTTCGAAACTTGGGTATGGAGAGTGCCAAGTGAAAAGCGATGGTAGTGAAAAGATGGGTGTAGGTATTGCGCTTTTGTGTACTCCGGGAGAAAAAAAAACTGGCCGCGAGATCTCCGCTCTCGGCATACCGTTCGCAGACTGTCTGAGCGATGGCCGTTTTCCCAGATCCTGCTGGGCCATGCAACCACAGCACTCTTCCACTCTCCTCCTCGGAAAATGGCTCAAACCAGTCATTTATATCTTCCAAGAGCTTTACCCGAGTTCCGGGATGACATCGGGGAGGAGGGTCACGTTCTCTAGAATCGAATGCAGCGCCTGTTGCGATAGCTTTCTGTAAAACTTGGAGACCTGGATACGCTCTGAGCTTTGACGCCCGTTCTAATTGTGCTGAGTAGAACACTGACCTGTTTCGTATCGGTGGAAATTGATCTCGTTGAGTTCACAATCCTGGAGAACCACGTTTTGTGCGTTGCTGAGCGCCATAATGTGGATGTAAGGACTGCAAGTAGCAGCGGCAAGAGAGGGAAATGTAATGGAACAACGTGTTTACAGCCCCGTTAATGGCTTGGGAGTCCTCGATTTTACTATATGTACTACACAAAACGCTGTGCAGTGCGTGCATCGCCTCTTTGATGGCCTAGTTTGTCACTCGGCGCCAATATGTCTATGAAGTATTTCGCACCTTGTGGATCTGTCATCGTGGCTTTCAGGAATCCCAGTTACATTCAGAGAAACGGAATCAGATGATGCCCATGGCTGCGTCCTTATCGGATATCTTGACATAAAAGGGCCCCGGGTAGCAGATTCCACTCTCTTCATGCACGCATGATTGGCGCATCACGAGCAGCTCAACTCTATATCCTATACCGTGCGCTGTTGTTTTGGTTATCGCTACTTCCCACTCGTAGATGGCCGGTACGGTGTACATCCATCGCTACCCTGCCATAGCACGATGGATCTGCGAGTGGTAGAGCACTCGGTGAGGTATTGACAGTAATGGAAAAAGACAGATTACACACTTTCCTGACGATCGCCGTCTTGTGCCTTTACCAGTTCTCCATCGCCATCCCTCTAGCCGTTGGATAGTTTTCTCGGGTTATGGTACTGGGTGGCAAGCAGGACTGAGGTTTTGTGTGGTAGGAAATGATTGACACAGAATGGGAAGTGATGGTGTACATACTTTTCACAAACAAGCACTTTAACTGCTCCTCCACTTTCGTAATTCCATGCTAGGGGTGGTGGTTCTGGTGAATACGTTAGTCGATAGGTCTTCTTGTCGGGGGGGCGTAGCACTTACCTTCGGTTCTCACAGCGTAATGGCAATGATGCGGTTTCGTGTGGGATACGCGACGAAGCACCGTTGTCTTGTATCGTGTAGTATGATCATAATCACAGCGTGGCTCTGATATGGTGAGAAAGGCGCACTTTGCGCGTGTAGATCAGTCGTACGTCCATAGGTTGCAATACAGGCATCTGAAACCTATTGTAATGTGATGAGGTTGAGAAACGAGAATAGGAAGAGGCGTACAAGCTGGAATAGTTTGTCGACAGCCTAACAAAGCCGCACTCGAGGATGCCCGTTCCACTTCAAGCAGTACTGCTGTCAGTACGAAGGCGCTCATGGTAGCTATATAGTTTAAACATGTTGGCTGTGTTGTGCACGAGCTCACAGGGGACGACGAGCAAGGAGATGGTGGTGGTTTCGGGTCAAGAACATCTAAAGTAAACATACGTAAACATAAGCCTAATGTACCGATTGACCGAGAACGATCCCGTTTCCAACAGGCTGACGATAACCTGGTAATACGATTGTAAAGGGACGCATCCGCGGGTTCATAGAAAATAGCAGACGATAGTAGGCATAAGACTAACTGATATGAGGACGAATGAAGTCGGGAAACAGGGACAGTTGGCATATGTGGATCAATCGTCTAGATCAGGAAATCGTTTTATTTGCGCTCGCTTGCAAGAGCTTCTGGGGTTGGCTTAAAATGACAAGCATTCACCAAGTCCACGCTTCTTCAAGTTCCTCTCGAGACGTCAAATCGAACAAGCCCTGTGGCCATATAAAGCTCCCCGCATTTTCACCCGCCTTTCTCCTTCTTTGCTCTGGTCCGGCCGCCATTGTGCCATCACGTAAGTACATGGGGGCCATGTAGAGGGTCTCGAGATCCGTCTCCTTCGCACTCTGTGTCCGTAGGTCTCCCAGCTCTGATACAGTGGTATACCTCCTCGATGACGGCGACCAGCCGCCGCACCGCCACGTGAGAGAGAGGCTGAATTTTAAGGTCGTCCAGCTGTGCTTGGACATAATGTGGGGGTGCTTATATTGACGCCGTTGCCACTGCCGTTAGACTTTGGCTTTCTCACAAAGGCAAGGCAACTCCGTGCTCGTGCTTTGTGTCCTCCCACTGAATGTATGTGCGCCTGCTCGTGCCCCACTGGCTTGTTGAATATGGTTTACGATTTATCTCTCACAGTACTCTTCCGCGTGTAGACATTCCTCCCAGATTTTGAAGCTCCAATCCGTGTCTCCAGCCGGCCACTGTTGGCATCGTCTCTGGACAAGCTGAGGGTATGTGCGCCGGAATGATGGGTGTCCTGTTATCCCCCTTCACGTCCGAATGCTCCCCGTTACTCACACCATGCCAACAGAACCATGGGCTAGGCGTCTCCACCACCGCCCCGACTTTTCCGTCTACGTATGTCCTCCATACATCCCGGTATATGTGCTCCCCGAGCGCGCTTTTTCTCTTCTTGTTCCTCCGCTTCCACGTACACCTCGCCTTTGGCTACATCCTCCTCAACTTCCTCATCTTACGATGGCGGCGAATTCAACTCTGACGTGGACATCATCAGCATTGTTGTGTTAGGTGACGGGTAAGGGCCATGGGCGAAGCTGACGCGAGTGGTGTTCCCGGGCTCACATGTGGTTCATTTTTCCGTCACCACGTCCTCTCCCCTCGTGCCACCCTTGTTCGTGCTAACAGAGCCACTTCTTCGTGTGTCTGTCCTGCCTTTCTCCGCCTACCTTGTTCGCGTTATCCTCCCCGTGAGTATGTGTATATGCGTATGTATGCTGCTTACTATCCCGTTTGTTCATTTATTATATGTTCAGATATCTTATACTAATCGCTTACCTGCCTTTGCAGAGTACGTATACGTAACTCTGGCCTCGCTCCTCAAATATCATTCTTATTTTCTCTCCTCCCCATCTGAATTTGGGACCTATGGTTTCGCGGTTCCTCTGGATGTGGGCAGTGTGTCATATTACGGTTTTTTTTTGCATGTGACTGCGCATACTGAATGGTTGTTTTATCCACGTGCTTAGCATCAGGACACATAAGTATGAGCGGGGCGTGCTTCTGGAATGAGATATGTATTTGCGTTGATCATGTATGTGTATTCCAGTTATACGCCCACCTGTTGGCAATGCCGATGTCTGGATGCACTGGTATCCTTATCGGCGTCATTAGCTGAGGTCGAGAAGAGCAGAAAGGGACTCACAAATCGAGTGTATGACATCAACAAGCTAAAACAACACAGGAGAATGTCTACTTCTTCCCCCGGTTTCCCCTCGGTGTTATTATTGCGGGGGCACTTATGGTCGATCGCCATACTGTTTGAACGTTGCCTACTGATGCCGGACGGGGACTCGGACTAATGAATGACTTCGTAGATCGTGGTACCTTCTCTCTCCTAGCATTGTTTTCACGAATGCGAGCAGTTGGTTCTTCATTTCAGGGAGAGTAGGCAATGAGTGTGTTTGTCATTTTAACTCCAAGAGGACAGCCTCTATATTACTTTGAGAAATGAAGGAAAGAGCAGGCAATATAACGCCCAACTAGTCCTTGAACGTGATATGGGTATGATACGAATCTGTGTGGGGAAAAGGTTAGCGTTAGCATCTGTATGGGGCGGGAGCGATGATAAGGATAACTTGGGTGGGGAAAGACTCAATAGACAACAAATTTCGAAAGAATTCGAGAGTTCGAGATCGTAACTACACACCTCGATGATTAGGGCAAACGTAGTGTAACAATTGGACATGGTATACTGGCGTGGTACGCCACATCGTCAGTGCGTTTAGTACACCATCCGACGAAGGGAGAAGAGGAGGAGAAAAAACGTGAATAAGTAAAGAAGCTCACAACACTCAGCCTCTTATAGCTCATAATGATCGATGCCTTTTCCTACTTGATTGTCCTCAGAAATTTGACAGCCCTCTTGAGGAATGGTGCCGTGACGCATGGCGATGGAGAGGAAACAGAGGACCGTGTGCGAGATCTTTATTACTTGGGTTTATCACGTTAACAGTTGAATAGAGAGGTGAGGAAGATATAAGGTATTTACTTATCTGGAATAATAGGGCTTACTCCTCTGTGGGAGAAGAGCCGCAGTGTCCTAGGTGCGCGGAGTCACTACAACGTACAGCTCAAACGTTATCACAGCCTTAGAGGTGTAGTATTGGACAATGTGTGGCGGCCCTATCTTTTGGTACAGTTGAGCTCGAAATCGAAGGAAAACAAAGGAGACTGCTTCATATGGGTGAGCAAATTATACATCTGGTCACATCTAGTGGGCATCCTCAAGGCATCGCTAGTAGTAGTATCGTGTTCTGTTCGTAAATATTGAGGGCCAAGACATATTGCTGTTATCCATATCGTTAGTGCCACTTGTGCAGAAGTAATCGTCAATGTTTTACTTACGGTAAGTCGGTGAACCTAGTATAATAGTTGCGAGATTACGCGTGAGGAAAGTATGAGTAGACGTAAGGCACATGCAAAGGGGAAAAAATGGTGGCCGTCTCCAAGTTGTTACAGACGAGGAGGTGTGCAGGAGTCAGCCGATGATCGCGTGTGCCCAAAATAATATTTTTCTATTTGTGCATGTCTGCCAAAAGCTTCGACTGCTGACTTATAAGGCGCTTGCCAATGATGATCGACTCGGAACTTGCCCTCAACAATGCAGATCCCTTTACACCGAAGCCGTAGGAAGTGCAGAAGACAATGACGGGTAGTGTATGTCTCTTCCGTGCATATGGCCCATATTAACCTGGTTTGTGATTACAGACCAACGATTTCATCCTCTTGATCGGCAAGCCTGGGCGGCTAGGCTACACATCGCAAACATCATGCTATTCTTGGATATGGACGAAGTACGTGCCCCCTGCATATTTCCTTCATCACTGTGCTGACTTGATTCTTTACTGTAGTGCCTCTATCCTCTATAGTGGCCGCTGGCAGCATCTCAGGAGGCCAGCCTTACGTTAAACGCAGGCCCTCGACCACAGCTCCCACGTACGTCTTCCTAATTCCTCGTAATTACATTGGATCACCGTATTAACCCACAACTCCCTTGGTGGCACACTCCCCCGCCCCAGCGCTCATCCCCGCTTTCCTGGCCCCCAATCTGTGTTCCCAGTTGAGCAGTGTGAGGATCGCCTGTGTGGAGACCAAGTGCGCATATAATGAAATGGTGGGTATTCATTGGATCTGTCCCTCTTTGCGTCTCAATTCAGTGTGTACACAGGACCTCGGGCCGGACATCCTCTTCACCGCCGTCGGCCCTGAAACATTCATCTTTAAGATTCCATTTATTATCTATCCTCGATCCATGCACTCCCCGATCTCTTCTCTTCTTTTTCTTCCATCGTGCAGCCCGCCAAGTACATTTAACAATACGCTGCGGCCCCTGCCCCAACTAACGAAGGTTAAGCAGGTGACTAGCGCCGTGTGATTGCACATATACACGCTCTCTATCTCCCTTCTGTTCCTGTTCTTCGAACGTCATCTATGCTACTCGATGGTTACATTCGATTACTTACTTCTTTATTCAGCTGTCCTCTTATCGGCACCTTGATAAACTATTTAACTCTGTATATGCGTAATTGCATACAACACTGCAATGCCGACACCCCCATTTTCTTGGTTCATAAAAATGCCCTCAGCATCGCGTGTACCGTTCCGGCTCAAGTCAAGTACACATTCTGAGGATGCTCACCAATCTCTACGTCCATGTTTGTTTCTCTTTTTTTCTTCTTCCTTCGATGTACCACTTATCCTTGTGCCCAGTACCCCCAGCGCTCTGTTAATAGGCTTGGTTCCGCCGTTGTGCGTTTCCAGGATCGTTGAAGCTGCCATACTAAGTTACATTAGGCGGCTTATGTTTCTGTTCTATGGTATGTGTATACTCGACTGCGTCAGCATTTGCAACGGGACGAAGTGCTACCTGTCTGACATCCTTCTGGTCTGTCTTCTGCCTCTTCAATATATATTCTTTCAATGGGCCCACGCCTTTCCTAGCCCAGAGGAACTTTTCGATAGAACGATGTGCAGAGTTAACCCCGATTTTTAAGGTTATTGCCAGCAGTCATAATTCACCAGGTACATACACATACTGATCTCTTTTTTTCAATTAATCCGGTGCCTGAATAGTGTGGTAACTGGACTTGACTTCATACTTGAAGATCTGTGGACATTATGTCGAACAGTAAGGGAAACCTTTCAGTTAAGAAGGAGCGCTGTATAAAAACCATTGAATCTACAGCAATTTAATGCGGAAGTGTGCGTCTTACCCCAATCGTTGAAGAATGATACTAGCTCCTGGTTGGCAGAACGTTGGGTAGAAAACCACAGGGGCTATCCGACTAATCGCCGTCACAATGGTGTTCCTTGCAGACATCCCCATGGTCCAGATTATTAAGAATGCTTCAAGCTTACTGTATGGGGATGAAGTACCACCACCACCTCACAGGTGAAGAGCTCGATGCCGCCTTTTTAGCCACACACTACTTTACTCAAGCAACCTTACATCTCATATCGCATTGCTAAAACCACCTTGTCGTGTATGCGGTAATAAACGCTGATTCCTGTGACCGTCCATCGCGCAAGACCATTCGCCTTTGAAGAGTAGATCCAGTACTGATGTCATCAATTGCGGTTATACCACGCCATCCTCTTCGGCGATAACAAATTGGAAGTGTTAAGCGCCATGCCTAATCGGCTATTCTTCATCGGGGGTAATGATGAGAGGATAGTCAATCATTTTCAAATGGGAACCTTATACTTAAATAGACCAGGAAGTAACGAAATAACAGCCAAATATCCAGTACCCCTGATGATAAAGCCTACGGAGTGCTTCGCCGCGTACTTCATGGCACTGCTGACTATGCCCCCGCCGCTATAGCAATTGAAAAAGCTAGGTTTAGAGTCGCTGTCCTTCAAAGATCGAATCAGACAGCTGGCAGACTGACAGCCACTCAGTTCGGTAATGAGAGGGGAGTGATATGAGGGGAATATTGCTGTGGTATGGTGTTTACTCTTCGTAGCCTGGTGGAGGGCTATGCATCACGGAGTCATCACGAGGATTACCATGACGATGTATCGTGTTTCGGGTGATGAAATCCGCTATATAACCCCACATATCTGGGTTTTGACGCAGGACCGAATCCAAGGCTTGCGTACTTGATATTTCGTTCATGCGCCTCTGGCGGCTTGGGAGAATTACTGGTGCGGTAGAGGCGAATTGCGTTTGCTGGGAATAAGGTGCTTGATGCGCGTCCTGAGGAGGTGGTTCCTTTGATGTAGGAATTATAACGGTGTCTGTGCCGACCATAAGATTCGAGTTTTGATATTGCAAAGAGGCCTGTACTCCTGGAGTCCCATTCGTTCGTGGCTGGTTACCTTGAAAGGTGGGGAACAGCGGACCCCGAGGATAAATGGGAGGAAGCGTGTCTGGGGACAGGGGGCCTTTTATCTTTGAATGAACATCGGTGTCAGTGCTGGCCATGAGGGCGAATGGTATGATCGAACTCTCCCTCTCAGTATGGACACGTCGTTTATGCCACCTGCAGAAAATGACGAAGAACAGTAACACTAGAATAGCAACACCGCCAACAACACCTCCAGTAACTGCGGGAATGACCTTCGTGTGGTTATTACGTGGTGACGAAGTAACCACCGACACACTGGTAGACGTGGTACCAGATGTTGAGGTTGTGTTCCCCACGGACGAATTGAACGAGTCAGCAAGCGATTTAAAGGATGGGGTGTACAAGATGTAATCCAGAGAGAAAGAAAATTGGTTTTTATCAGCATTAGGGCCTATCTCCATAAGCTCCATATTAAGTGTATGCCTGCCAGCAGGGAGAGAAGAGTTCCGGAATAGCAGGGTATGACCAACGTTATGAAGGCGATCCTTGTGAAATTCCGTCCCTATCACAGTATAATTCTTGGTAGTTGGAAAATCGTCAATGGTGTACTTCACTAACATATGGCAAGGAGGGTTCCAATTGAAGACTCCGTAAACGGACACCGATACCTGCTCACAACGTATATATATGATACTAATATGTGTATCAAGAATCTTACCTTGGAAATAAAACGTGGCGTCTGACCCTGGACTCCGTGTGTACCATTGCCGTATGGGTACGCCGTTCCCGACTCGTTTTTATTAAAAGAGATTTCATAAGAATCGTCGCGAAGACTCCATGAACCGTTGTACACAATAGAGGCGTCAGTGTCGTCGACGATGAGGCTCTCTCCTAAGAGCGGTGTGTTCTGCCCAGCAGTGATAACCATGTAGTCCACGTCAATGTTAGCTGGAAATTGTGATATGTTTAAGATGTGAGGGCCGTCGGATAGCAGGGGTGATTGGTACCACTGGTGGGTTTCAGTTGCTCCTACCTGGTACGGAGTCTCGCGCGGTAGGGAATTGTCGATGGATACTAGGAAAGTGGTAGAGCCATTTGGGGCGCCCACCCAACCAGAGATGTTCCTGTATGAGTGCATGTGAGCTTAGCACTTCAATTATGCCAAAATTCCACACACCGTGGAACGAAATACTCAGTGTTCCGAGCAGATTTGGAGTGGTAACGTTTGCCCAAATATCTCCTCCACCAAACTTGCCTGGATCAATGTAATACACCCATTTGGGCCCCCCTACGGTCAGTCGCTGTGTTGTATCATCGAGGATAATGCTAGCCATCGAGCGTTAATGTGATATCTGGTCGTATCAGACCCCATTGCCAATGTTTCAACTTTCACCTTATAAATTAGAATAATTGGATACTGAGCCCGAGAAACCCGACATAAGCGTTTATGATCTAAGATGGAAGCACAGATGGCTTTGAATAATTCGCACTCATATCAAAGGCCGAATGGCAGGAAAACTCACGTTGGTGCTTCTTCAAGAACACACAATCAAAACCAAACCTTCTGTTGTATGGGAAAGATTTCTCGTGTGAAGCTATCACTGTAGTATTGGAACATTTGCTGTGTGGACGAAGTTAACTTGTGAGAACGAGATGGTAGTGAAACATGATTTCCCGGTACTCACTTGGGCAAAATATGGGAGATACTGATGCGGATCGAATGTAGCCAACCGATGGACACTTTCTGTTCCTCTTTCTTCTTCAGCAAGTTTGATGTATGCAACTTGATGGTCCTATTCGATTCTCCCTTTTGGTATCGACTTACCTTTTTACTCAGCTACACTTTTAACAGCCCCACAACAAGTTTCTATTCACCTCTATGTATACGCGTAACTGCGTAAAGTGCAATACCGTCACTCTCGTTATTTCTTTTCTCACAACACATGATATCCAGAACCGTGAACGCGGCCTAATCAACTTGTACCGTTCAGGTTCCAATCATGTACCCATTCTACAGACCGATGATCAAACATCTATTCAAATTGGCGATAGTAACAGCCATACGTTCAGCCACCAATTCACCCTCGTAGCATCGTATCATCCCTGTAGCGTGCCTCTTCAACCCCAAGGCCCTTACAATGGCCTGGGTCAATGCCTTCTGCCCCATTCCGAACTTCGAAACGGCGGAGGCCAACAGCCAACTCATGTGAACGACGAGTTCGTCTTCCACACTTGTATCCACCCTCACCCAGGGATTCTCCTTCCCAGTCCCCCGAGATAGGTTAGGTAGTCAACGAGCCTCCGCCATTGGACCAGGCCAGTTGACTTGCACCTCCACTTGTGCTCGCTAAGCCCCATCAACATCATTGATACATCGTCATGGCTGAGTGGACAATTCCTCTTGGCTGATGTCGTTGCCAGCATAGCCATCCATGGAAGCTGGTAACACTGGAAGCTAGGTCAGATACCATCGACAGAGAATAGGATAGAATAATACACCTACTACCATCGACGGGCACTTCACTCGACCACTCTTGGTTGGCTATTTAGGCTGCCGCTAGTGCGACTAACGAAGATGTCAGCCAACAAGTCCTCTTTGAATAGCAATTGCATGTACCCAGCGTTTAACACACCGACGGCCTGAAATATGTCACGACTAGTCATGGGACCACGTCCAGAGGGAACAGGCAGCGGTGCTGCAGAGCACACTCTCAGCGCAGATGGTTGCCTCCATGTTGTAATCGACGTCGGTGGAGAGGAACATGCCCCAGTGGGTGGAAATGCGTTGCCTCGTTCCTCCGCACCAGCACCCGGGATGATAGATGTTCGTCAGTCGTCTCGTCTGGCCTTTTTTCCTACATGGGAGAATGTAAGTGGCCTACACGCAGATCAATAAAAAGGTAGGGGGGTGTGCTCACTTCAAAACGAACCTAGACTTCACGTAGTACAAACCGCCGCGTGTTTGTCGGCTTGCACCATACTGTCACCAGCCCGGTGCCCTGATGCAACCACTAGCACCACTAAACTCCACCACTGAAAAGAAGGGTACTTGTCCGGCCGATCGTCGTCTCTACTTTGAGAGGACAGGAACTAGCAGCGATATTGTACGCTCTCGATCCAGATGATTGCTTCTGATGTATGGCCAACGTCGGTGGAGGCGATGACGCTCCAGATAGTGAAGATGTGGGTGCTTGGCAGATGTCCTATTTGAGTGGAAGTTAGCGCCGTCGTTACTGGGAGGCTAAAGGGAAAAATAAAAGTAAAGCACAGACATAACGCCGAACATGCGTAGGATGTCAATGCAAGGGAGGCACACCTCGAGGGTGCAGTGAACGCGCCCAGACAGCCGGCACGGCATGACACGACAGCCATACATCCACTGCACGAGGCGAACGGCAGAAGAGAACGAAGAAGCCACAGAGGAAAAGGTACTCACGCCAACTTACATCCACTGCTAGTCGTCTGTTTGACGCCGGCGATTTTCTGCCAAGAAGCGAAGCCCTGTGAAGGTGAAGAGGTTAGCGTCTCCATTGATGAAAGGCGGGGATAGCGGTGGTGAAGACCATACAGAATCATGCCCGTAATGTTGTAAGTACGAACCCTTATGAGTAAGCTACGTCTCGCGGATGGGGGAAACGAGCCCCACGTAGTTGGGCTTGGCTTGCCACGGACCACATACCACCGTAAAAACGATGAACGGTATAAAAGCCGAGAAGAAAAGAAACATGAAGCTAAAGATTGGCGAGGACACAGGACTCACGCTATTTCATCCCCACAGTTCGCCGCCCCTTGAGGTACTGGATTGTCCGTTTCATCGACGCTATACCTGAAGGGTCCGGGGACATGGATTAACAAGCGGGGAACGCTTGCTGCTGGGGGTTTGGTAAGTACGTTTTCGAAAGAAAAAAAGCAAAACATAAGGCACTTACTCATCCGGGATACTATATCAAACCCCTCTTCAACGTACCAGGTGCGGAGATTGAGAGCTTTTAGAGTGGGGGACGGGGGCCAGACCGTAAGAGCACATCTCCCCAGAGACGATAGGTGATCGATACTGTTTGCGTCGTTGGGCATCTACTTGAGAGCATGGGTATTGACGTGGAGCAGAAAAAAAAATAAGGAAAAAGGCGGACTTTTGTGTTCATTGTGTTCGTCTATCTAGCCGCATGCAACACTGCCAGGTTGTCAGTATTCTGTGTGGCTGTTGAGGATGGGGTCGTCAGCACGGTAGATTCAGAATAGACATTGGGAAGAAACTCACAAGTCAACGTTGCGCACCCATGTACACAATGATGTACCAGATATTACTGATGGCTTTGAAACCACGCAAACGTCATACTGTGCTATGGTACTTCTGTCACCGATTCGATGGCCACAATTGCAATTTTTACCAACGAAGGGAAAATTGGCTGAGACTGAGGCATTCAAGGTATAAACGCACGAAAGGGCGTGAGAGGTGTTTTATCGGTGACATAGATAAGATATTTCGAGGAGATATTTCCAGAGTCGGCCACAGTAAAGAAAAAAAAAAACTGATGACGTGTACGTAGGACCTGAGAACGTTGTTTAAATCTTTATTTGTGTATGATTGCCAAGAACCTCCGAACTCCTCAAGTACTTACCTTTGCCTACCCTTGTTGCACAGTCGAGTAAATAAAGGGTACATAGAAATGCATCCGTCCCCCTTATGTCCTGCTTCTCGATCGACTACTTATCTTCACTGACACCAACTCGTTCATGCCTAGCATTTAACCTACCGAATTCAAGTGGCATCTACCCCCTTGCCACAAAACCGGCGCTCTCATACGGGCATAATACACTCCATTAGGCGGTGTCAGTAGAAGTAAGTCCCATCCACACAGTAACTATCCTTTTACGTGCTAACCCGTGGTCATGTTTGTAATCTTTGCCACCATCCGGATTCCTGGCTTTCCGCACAGCCACCTGTCATCTTCAGGGTCGCTAAAACGTTCCTCCGGTCAGGCAGTGCGGACACTGCCATTGAGCATGATGTCCCCTAATGGTGCGCATCCACTTCATCCTTCGTCGCCTCTAATACAATCCGGGGCAGCGGTACCTCGTACGCAGATAGACCCGGTCGTGTTCTCTGTGTTGCCTCATTTCTCACCACTCATTCTCATCTTCATACTTATGCATGTCAATCGCCAGGTTTCGGATGTCCCCGATATTCCTACAACGCCATTCATCCCGATTTTCACTCCGTGTGTTTGTTGTGTAATAGCTTTTCCGACACAAACCTATTCGCGCACATCCACTTTTGTTACATGCCTTTCTCGGTGGGCATGAATAGTATAAATACGGGACATCACTCAGGTGTCAATATGAGGATTAAGGTCGCTCTCTAGATAACGTAGAAATAATCTCAGAAATATGTGTATTATGAAACTCTGAGTTCTCTTCTGTGAAGTCCAGCCCATCGTCAGTGACCACAGAAGATAAAGCCACAGAATTTTGTGGCGATAGTTCTACTGCGTTATTATCTGGTGTAGCCCGCTCCATGTCAGCCGCTGCTTGCTGTAAGATATCCGTGAAGCCGAAGGTTTCAACCATAGATGTTCCAGTTGTCACGATGAGAAAAACTGCTAGAGTGAATATTGGCTGCTTATACAATCAGTTCCGGACAATTCAGATGTGGAGTATTGTGCTGACCATGGACGCATAAAAAGCGTTGCTGAATATGAAGTAGACGGTGGGAGCAACACTATCTGGCGCGTAGCCTAAACCAGTGACGATACCCTGGAGTAATTTGATATGAATATATGAGAGCTGGCAAGCAATGTAGTTTCACAAGTGGAAATGCACATACCTGGAAGGCACAAAATGCGAAGCCAGACTCCACAAGGACCATTAGAATACGCTGCCCGGAAGTCATGTAAGTCCCACGATTTAGTCGCCTACGCGACCGCCGGCGTTGCACTCTGGACAATTCATCAAAACAGAGTGAGAAGCAAGTAAGCATATCATACCTGAGTTTGTAAAGGATTAAGAGAGTAGCAACTAGATTTGTGGCAAACGATACGATGAACAAAACCTCACTCAGAACGTTTGCAACGAAATCACTTCCAAGACTACTGTGCTTTACCACCGTAACATGAATGTCGTCAAGGATCACCGTTGAAGATACGATTCCTGTGCTCGTATATGAGAAGGTGTTGATAACCGTGGATGAAAATCAGGGGACCTATAGTTGCCACAAGTAGGAAACATGGCGTAAGCATGAGCCACTTCTGGTCCGGATACAAAACCCATGCACGCCAGACGACAATGGAGTCATTGATGACGATCTAGCTCCTTGTTAGGCTCATACAATGATTACGATCGATGCCAGTACCTGTATACACGCTGCCCATTCATCCAAAATACCAAATGTTAATATTGCATCGTTTATCGTTGGCCCCGAGTCTTGGGAAATAAAAGCCCCGGTGATCTGGTACGTGATTGCAGTGATCTGCATGACCGTAGACACTGCGTGGAGGGTGAAAGTTGCCAACATTGCTATCACCATGATTTTCCTTGCCAGTGTGCCAAACCCACGCCGCCTACAACAAGCGTGAATATACATCAAGATATGTTTAGTATACCACTCACATAACAACAAATATTCCGATTGTGAAAAGCCCTATTGCGATGCCTACGGAAACTTTAGGCAAATCACAGTATTTACACTTACTAGACCTACCAAAAGAGAGGCAGTTTAGCGCTGGCCCTGGTAGGTTGTTGCCTATGACAGTGCCAGCGTGCTTGAGCCAGGCGCGCTCCTCGGGAGTCATTTTATATGGTATATGAGTTGCGGGTCTCTAAGTTCAAACGACACCACTTTATAGACTTGAATGTGATAAACATAAATAAATCGTCACCGAGTTTGGTACAACCAAGTGAACTGAATGGATTCCGGTCGCGTTTGTATCTGGTATATGGCTCAGCGACGAACTACGATCGAAAATCTGAATGATTGATTCTTATTGAGAATAAGTACTTCGGTTTTGATTGACTCGATTCTGCTCATTGTCAATCTTTGCATCAGCGACATCTACACATAGCAAATCAATATTGCCCTTGAACACGAAACGACCATCGAATTGATCCATATCCGCCCACAGCAATGACTGACCTCGACTTCCGCGAAGCGGGATAGCTTGGGAGTGGATAGAGGTAGAGAATAATATGACGACACTGAGGTATGGGTGGCCCAGGAACAGACAGCTGCCATATTATGTTCTTTCCCTAAAAAGGCTTTTGGACGCTTAGTGCTCAAATACGGCGGCGAGTTGTGTATCCCAGATATCTGCAGCATTGACAGGGATGGCAGATTGAAGGATTAAACACGTCGCCCAAAATAATATTGAATCAACTTATCTACATCAATTGTTGCACAAGTTGAGCTCAGGACACATGATATTGCCGCCCATAAACGATGCATACATATACACTTGAAGATCAATTTGTCGCGGGTACGATGGTATCGTTAACTATCAGTTAAAAACATTTGAACGTCATAACATACGATGGAACACTGGTGGTGGCGACAAGCGGAAGTCAGCAGAGCTGAAGCCGCACTTGATACACGAGGAGTGTTTGTAGGCGACATGGTTCAGAGGTACCGACTTTCAGTGTGAGCCAGCGTAAGCATGCTGTGATCAGTGTGTATAGGTGAAAATAGCTTCATCATCGAAGGAAAATCGGGGTTACCCCAGTCGGAGATTTCCGTTACTGTACTCTAAGTTAAGGACCCTAACTTAGGGTCTTCTGCAAAGATTTCATGCCGTACCGACTCGCAGACTCGCAAAGTTAGACCCACCGACGTTATTCTACCTCCGCACTCGAGTATTTGGAAATCTGATACTATTTGGATTGGAGTCTGTCTCAAGCTTGTCTATCACTCAATGTAATTAGGTTCGAACACTAAGCATCACTTTCCCCAGAAGATTACTCACCGAACTTATCAACGATCATGAACAGATCGACAGTTGGAACTGATATGTTGTATCACCACGATGACTCCGCCGCGAATACAACTGGCTGAGAGCTCTTTCTTGACTACAAGCATAGCATCCCTATATGCGCAAATTTGTTGAACATGCTACGTCTGGTTCATTTTGTGCAGTAACTTTTGGACCCTACACGGTTTGCATATTTATACAGTAAGGGTCTCCAACAAAAACATGATTAACTCTATCTGAATAGAGTTTATTCTATCACATTTGCCGGGTGTTCGCATTGCGCGCGTCCACTTTCATAATACGCCGTTCAAGTGGTGGGGTTCCGGAAGATCTCCCTCCCGAGTGTTCCTCAAATCTAGGACGTAGGTACTCTGGCGTTGACCTCCGCCTCCGTGACGCCTCTTAGAAGCTAGGGATTCTTGGTATGCATACCGCGTGCCTTACTGACAGAGAACCTATTACTGGCGGGTTACCATCTTAAATTCGTTGTCCAGAGGGACATCATTGGTGGATCCGCCTTGGTACCACGCCCCCTAATCCCCCTCACACTGATCGTGTCCCGTGATATATAGTACCCACTCACTATATGATTTCTTCCCTGTTTCGTGTTGACCCGACTACCAACCGTTCTCGTACTCGTGCATAAATATACCCCATGGTAGCTCTGTCCAGGAATATTTACCCATTTACCCCCACGCTACTCCTTCCATACTGTCTACATGCCGCTTGCTCCGCTCTTGAGCTCGATTATTCAAGCGTTATAACAAAGACACATGAGCTTATTCATCAACAGCACTCTGATCCTTCAGTAGAATTCATGATAACTCACAAGGATTTTGTGGCCCATGAAACAGGGATGAGATTTTAAGAATGCGGTTTACACAAATCCATCAGACTGTGATGCCATGAGATGATCGCAATCCTCTCGTAACCAGTCACTTGAGTCTACAACTTTTCTTTAATATGAAAATCCTTATGATGTACAATCTATGTATATTTCGAAGGTCAAACAAATATATTTCTTGACGCAGAAATTATTTTCCCTTGTGCTTCCTTGTGCTAAAATGCTCATCATTGTCGTATTGTTCCATGAACATAACTGAAATCACACATGTCTGGCAGCTCCTACGTCGGATGCCTAACAGGCCTGAAAATTAAATAACCCTCTGGAAGCGCTGGGGTGATCAACTCCGGGTTTACAGTCAGTCGCAACACGCATCGTGCTTCATGGTCGAAGTACGGAATTTCTTATCCATTAGATTAAATACCTCCCCAAGGATACGTCCCATGCATTCTGCGAAGCGGTCCAAGATCTTGGTAGGAGGCGGCTCTTGAGTTGCCCCGGTGGGATGCAGCTGAAACGGCGGGGAAGCACAGCCGTTGTATGAGGTTGCAACATCTTCTGGAAAGAAACAGACAGCTGTCCACTGTACACACTTACTGAATGTAAATGCCCAAAGCTTGATACAATGTATCGGTAGACGTTTTTTCCGTGATACACGCCACCGTGCGACCTGGTTCACCAAAAATAGGCCTTGGCGATAAGCCTGTCACAACTTATTCAAAGATAGAAATGCCCAGAGCCCAACGAAAGCGTAAGAGGTATATAATTGAGATAGCGTCCGTACGGTAGTCATGTAGTGATAACGATGTTAGTTAGCCAGTCAGTATGTAATATCGATCCAGGTCACGTAGGTAGACAGCGTGTGCGGTATGAGTAGTTCGTTAACGATAAACAGATCAAAGTGATCCTTCTTTATGAGAGGAACATAGCCGAGAACACTACACCTACCAACGTTGCCAACCCACTGACCACGAGGGTGTCGGCGCTGTTACCTGTTGACGAGGTCGCTGGTGCAGAGCCGGTCTGGCTGCCAGTCGTCGCAGGCTTGGATGTTCCACTCTTGCCTGTGCTCGCACTGTTGGCACCACTTGACGTCCCGGTAACCGATACCGCCGACGAACCACTTGCTGAGCCCTGTCCCGCTGGTGTGACGCTAGCCAATGCCGCAAATAGAACGGAAGAGGTGAACTGAGAGCAGCTAGAGCTCAAGGGCACTTTGGGCTGGTATGGCATGGTCTGGATAGCACCAAGTGCCTCAGGAGGCTGGGTGTAGGTCTGTACGGCGCCACTAGCATCGGTGAAGATACCAGGGAAGTCCTGGTTGTCACCGAGGCAGGATTCGAACGTACCGTTCTGGGCAAGGTTGGGGGCGTTGTAGAGGCATCCGATACGATCAAGACGGTGCTCGCAGAAGCGAGCGGCATTGGGACCGGCTGGGTCACAGGCTTTGAGGCAGAATTGATCACCGCCCATAAAGCTATAAGCGATAATGTGAGTATGTGTTGAACGGAGGAGAGGTAGACGACGCACTTGTGCCACTCGATGACCTGTGTGTAACTATCCTTGGATCCTGACCAAGCATTGGAATAGAAGATACCACCCATGGGGTTACCGCGCTATGTGAACCGATAGCCGGTTAGGTATTGCCGATGTGGTGGCAAAGAATACGAAACGTACGAGATCAGCACCATGGGGGTCTAGCTCACCACCGAAGTCACCGGCCTGAATGTTGATCTTTGTCTGGTCGATGAAGCCAACGACCTGTACGTAGTCCGGTGTACGCATAAACTGGACACCCTTTAGAGCATTGGCAGGTATGAGGCGGGTACCACGACCAGGCTTTGTGCACCATGCCACCATCTCACCCTCCAAGTTGGCGACGATGGAGTTGGGGGGATCCGGAGCCCACAGGCAGAAATCTATTGGACGTATTAAAGATTGTCGATGCTGTACGAGGGAACAACGTACCATCAACCGAGTTGAGGAAAGAGGTCTGGCAAAGGGATTGCTGGTTCTCGGTGGTGGAGTTGCAGATATTGTAGCCGTGTTGGAAGCCACGAATGAGGTTTTGGTCAGTATCGACCATGTATGGCTGTCAGGGATTATTTAGCGAGGTGCCTGGGCGCTGATGGGAGCCGAAACGAAAAATGAATGGGATGCCACGTTGGCCACTCCCACTGATGGACCACGTCCATGAACGCCATCCGTCATGTCCTTTCATCGTAGATATCTCATCGAACCTTCATTAAGGTCCATGCATGCCAAGGGAATAAAAAATAAAAGAACAAATGAAACTCACGATGCCAGTAGGATACGCAAAATGTTTACTCGCAAGCGGAGTAGGTGGAAAGGTGCTCTGTGGAGCCTGGGCAGTCACACCCGATGCCAATACGGCCAACGAAAGGACGGCAGAGAACATGGTTTTAGAAGGAGCGGCAGGCGACATCTTGCACAAATAAGACGTCGTATGTATGTGTAGAGATATGAACAAGCGAAGTATCCTGGCCCAAGGGCACACAAGTGATGAGGAGGACGGGAAGAAAGACGACGGAAGAAACGTGATGAGGGGGAAACCGTTGCCAGCAATGCTTTCTTTAAAGTAGCGCCGGTTAGCGGAGTTTGTATGTTTTCCCATGTCGAGCTGCGGTGTCAGGTCGTTATATATTTAGACAAAGGAAAACTTCCCCATTGAATTTGATCGTGGCTTCTGGATCGGTTGATGGGAAGGATCCATGGCAGGCAGCAAGGGTGACTCGGGTATTAACCTGTGCTCAGAGGTGTGCCGTGTAACTGCTGGAATCTGGTTTTTGTAGACAAGTAAACACATAAAAAAATCGACATAGGACAAGGACAAGAGAGAGACACCCATGCGACCCACGTTCCCGATTTATCCACAAATCACATCTTTTGCACGTGACGTTGTTGAATAGAAAACGCGTCTGGCGTGTGTCCGTTCCGAATCCAATCCTTGTCATCGTTGGATTTCAAGCCCCGCTGTGACGCATTCTTATAACAGGAGATGGATGCGGCCGTGTTCGTTTATCGCCCCTTGCCTTCTGCCCTCATCTTGCCCTTTTGCCATCCGTCTTCGCTTCCCGTCCATTCTCCTCGCTCCCCTTTCCCTTGACAACCCTACCGTAACGACTGAACCGATCAGGAGATAATGGCAAGATCAGCTACTGGTGAGCGCAGACATTGTTGTTGACATCGGAGTGGTGTTGATGGTGCTGCGATCGCGACTTTCAGTGACAAAGACAAAGACGGCCACTAAGGCAGCTAATGACAAGACGTCCTCCAAACCAAGAGCGACTAAGCCCAAAGCAGGTATGTATCAATCTCATCATCTCCCTTTACTGTTTAGTCCATCGGTAGACGGCCATCGTCGTCATACTTGTGGCTTAATATGCAAGTTTGACGCGTATATAATCGTTTCCCTGCCTGTGCGATGCGCGCCGTGGTACTCAAGCTAACTGTCCTATCTTGTAGATACGGCCGACAAACCAAAGCGCGAGCCCACGGCATACCAGCTCTTTTGCAAGGCAAACATGAAGACATGGAACGAGGCCAACCCTGGACGCGCAAAGGAGGCTATGGCTCAGGTATGCTTCCATCTCATTTGAACCTCTTTTTCACTGCTTCTGCTATTTGGTTTGCGCGGCCTCACGTTTATCTGTTTCGGATGCGATGATGGTCCTTCGCTCTCTGGGTGCTATACACATTCTTTTGCTCGTCTTCGTTTGTTTTGGTCCTCTGTATTCGTCAGTTACTTGTGTTGCCTGTGTGCATGAACGGTAGCAACCAGCATCGTTGATTGGTATATCATGCTTCTTGCACTCACCGTTATCATCTTTGCATATTGGGCCGCACGCTGTCTACTCGTTTCGTTACGTGTTGTCCTACGACAAACATCATGCTTTTGTATCATCGTCGATGGCTTCTACCATCAGGTGACGCATTTTGCATAGTGTTCCCAGGCATTGTTGATACGTCGTCTCAGTTCTGCGTTGCATCACACATGGATGTTCGTCTCTCATCGCGCCAGCATCTATTGGACTGGGGGTTCGGTTCAACATTGTCAAACGGAGACTATTGCTAGTTCATCGATCCTATGGGCTGACAAAGGCATGTCGTGGGGTGCTTGATACTCTACCACGTCAGATGCGGGCCTTGGAGACTGCCATCTCGTCGAGCATCCACCGCCTATGCTGGGCAAATTTCTTTCTGTTCATGAGGCGTCCCATTGTCGACGGTGTATATTCACCGCCGGCATCTTTCATGAGAATACTTTCTATTTCTTTGGCATCGACCGCCCATTTGATTTCTCCCTTTTCTTTTATTTCGTCGTCATGGTACCATTCTAACTATCCTCCCTTGCAGATGGCTAAGCTATGGAAAGACGCCCCAGAGAATCCTAACAGAGGCTCTGATCCCAAAGCTCGCAAACCCAAGCCCGCTGCTAAATCGAAGGCGAAACCCGCCGCAGCTAAGTCGAAGAAAAAGAACGCGGAGGCGGATGAGGAGGAAGAAGAGGAAGAGCAGGCAAAGTCGAGTGACCATGCGGATGGGGAGGATAGTGAGGATTAGTTGGTAGGTCATCATCTCCCCTTCGGTCGTAAGCTGCGCGAGGGCACCTTCGTCTTCGATCTCTGCCGCTGCATTGTGGATATATGCTAATTACCTTCACTCCTAGGCTCCTAAAGGGCTAGGCGTCGTTGGCATTTGCTAAATGTTTCTAACGCCCTCGTTCTCTGTTTATCGCTAAAACCTTTATCCTCACCAACATGCCGTACCGTCCCTGGCCTCCGTTGCTACATATTTGATGACTTACTACGTACATACTGCCTTGCTGCTTGTGTTATAACTTATTCCTCTTTGTCTTCTCACTCAGTCTCTTTTCTTATGCTAATCGGTATCGGTTTGTTATTTGTGCTGCTATGATGTCTATGCCTTACGTGCATGCATGCTTGTACAGTTGTATGTTACATAGGTATAAGTTGTACTGTTTTACTCGCAATGTATACTATAGGAGTTGATTATTTCTGGCACATTCGCTCATATGATCACACTCCATGCTTCAGAATTCCTGTGAGCCCGGTCAGTGACACTTACGCCGAAACTATGGTTGACAATCTTCACCAATTGCACGGCCTTTCTTTAACGTTCCTCGTCATGGTTTTGCAAAGTGAAGTAACTTTGAGCATCAGGTAACAGAGCTTTCCAAATTTGTGCGTCTCTTCAAAAAGTCCGTGTGCGTAGATAGTGCAACCACTCTCGTTTCGAAGAAGGTAGTTTCGGAAGCAATGCATCGCCCGTAATCATGTTTCTTGCTTCTCCACCAAGGTGCAACTCGCGTGCAGAGACCTCGAGATGCCAAATGAGCACCCATAGCGTCAGAGTAAGCGTAAAGTTTCGGCGGCCGAACATTTAGTGACGTACTCGTACTGTGTTTACTGCATTGCCGGTAACGAAAGATTTTTGTGCCCGTTTTAATGGATAGAACATCGAGGACCGGGGGTGAGAGAATAGAAAAACTCATGCGTGATTGAGCGAAATTAAGAGTTCATGAAGCTGTGGTAGGCTGATCAGGGAAACTGACACACCGTTCGGCTGCTGTGCCTCTATCATGTTCCAAATCGAAAAGTACATTACAGGGTTGCATAAGAGCCATGGCCTTCCCAGGGAATAAGCACAGTAGTACTTAAGTGTGGTTTTAATTACTCGGAGATCCTATTGATAAACTCCGCCGTTTTTCCACCACCAAAAGCGACCACATTCCTTGTGTAAGGGCAGAATATAAAGCGTACTATACAGACCACGAAGGACCCTTGTGCATTATAAATACTTCAGGAACCACTCAACAGTTGCCTTGAACGCGCCCTCTTTGCCGGTTTTGACCTTTGGATCATTTAGATCCCCACGAACAGCAAATCCATGTGTACACCCATCGAAATACTCTCGCTTATAACCCGGAGAGAACTTGCCATTTCCGAGGAGTTCATCAGCCTTGGCCTGTGAAGCGAGGTCGAATTGGGAATCGACGGTGCAGCTGTTGATAAGCAGAGGGGCGTTCGCAGTGGACAAATATTTCTGAAATGCGTATTGTAAGAACCAGACCCTGGTGTGAGTGAACAGAGGTATGCATACCTCGAGGTCTGCGGGAATCTGGAGCAGGGACGGGTGGCTGGTGGCGCTGACTTTGATGATCCTGTCGAACGCGAGGTCGAAGACATAGCGCCCTGTGAGGATATTACAACGACACATGGTATGAGAAATACAGAAAACGCGCCTCCCAAACAATAGCCTGTAGCACCAAAGTCCACGACACCAGCCTCTTTCAACGCAGCGATGACCTTGTCGACAGGTGGCCGGGTCTGTGCTGTGCCGTGGTTTGCCAACCAGTCATGAATCTTGAAGTCACTCTGTAATAGACATGGATTGTCAGCTTCATTCATTGGTTGGTTTAGGTCACTGACGCTAGGACTGAATGCCTCAATTGGAACAGGATCACCGTTGACGTAATCTGGAGCGATTGTCTAAGGTGTCTCATCAGCATTTAAGCGTCTTTAATTGAAAAGTAGATGAACATTTTACCTTGAAACCGTTACGGGCAAAGTCGTCAACTAAGAGCTACAACATTTTTTGTGAGGGTAGACATTTTTACTCATGGCATTGAATATCCTACCTGAGCATTTGGAAGTTGCGGACCGAACACGTCAGCAAGGTACAAGACAACCTTGTCTTTGGGATAGTCCCCTATGGGAGTCGCCACATAGCAATCGATACCTCCTATCTTCTCCCATTTTCCTGCACGAGATGCAGCCGAATGAGCTATACAGGAGGGTATACGAAGGTGATTACGCACCCTGAGGCACGCCTTCGTGTGTGACGCCTACGTATTCATAAGGAGTGAGCCGCGAGTAATCTGCGTTGAAATTGAGAACTATACCTGAGACGCAGTCCTTGCATAAACTCATGGTGTCTGTGGTTGGTGATATGTGGGTATTGTAGAGTGTATCCGTAAAATAGCATCCCTTATAAGTTCTCAAATTAAAGACGCGTAATCCCTTGCGTAATGCTGGATAATCAAATCTTTGATTTAGTAGGCGATCGGGCTGTCTATTTTTAGACACGTGCCGTGTTCCATGTATGCCCAGCGGCAACTGTTTATGAATACTGGATTAAAGAACCGCGACAGAAGGGAGTATTGTGCATGAACTCACAGGGGACGACGAGCGAAGAGGAACATAAGGTGGTGGCTACGCGTCTAGACTCCCAAGTAAACTAAGCATGTATACAAACTGGATTTACTCACTGCCAACAAAGAAGGATAGCCATCCCGTTTCCAACGGGGAGCAGAAAAGCTTTGCTGTGTACATGGAATTTCAGGTTTCGAAGTTGAACAAGGAATGTCAGCGCCGTTAACTGGGAAAAATCTGGTGTGGGAAGATTGTGGGCTCACCTAGCCTGATGGGACCCTTACGTTATGATTTGCCTCGAGTTTGACGATATAATGAGCGGGTCATTGGTCGTGTTCAGTACTACATTGAATGGGAAACAAGTTATGATATAGTGTGAAGTCACAATGAAATTAATGCATAGTACCTGATAAACTCCAAGCTCAAGCGGGAATTGGCTATATTTCATTCATTCTGTAGGGTTATAGTGGTTATCATCTGCTGATATATCGTTATGATTTTCGCATAATTCTCGCATCCGGGTAACAGAAACCTACTTGGATTGATAAAAGAATACTCGGAGCTGGTGTTCTTGTGTATGAAAGGATGTGTTAATGATGTTGACAAGGTTGTACTGCTGTACTTGGGCGACGCGGGAGAGGAGCCGAGGTCTTGGACGTAAGGTAAATTGTAAGCAAACTGAACCTGACGTCAACATACTGTTGTCATCTTCAGAACGGTCATTTATCCAGAGCGAACCACCTGGAGCTATTGGAATTCACTGTACGTCAAGTTCGTGTGAATAAGGAATATCACAGACCCGTCACACCAATTTTATAAGCCAACCTAAAAGTTAAATCAACGCCACCAAGTCCACGAAGATATCCATGACCACAACTTTGGTATGTCTAATTGGAGACCCAGTTAAAATAGGGCACCGTGACGTTACTACGAAGTGAGAGTGGTTGTCCCTGCAGTTTCGTGAACCCTGGTTAGTATTCCCAATGCCGTTAGCCGCCTAACCGCCTTGTGGAAATCCTTTCCACAAAAACCCTCCGTAAGTCCGTCATCTTTTCAACAAACCCCCGGGGTTATGGGGATGTTTTTCTGGACGTAGGGCTGGCCCTAGGGTTGAGCCAACTGGGTGGGTAGGGCTGGGATGAGTAGGGATGGGCTAAGGTGGGTGATGTAGGGATAGGATGTGAGAGGGTTATTAGAGGAGTTTGGATGGGGAGGATCCAACCAGGGTTCAAAAAAATTGCCCAGGGTTGGGCCAGGATTGGGGAGCAGGATTGGGCCAGGATTGGGGAGCAGGGTCGGGCCAGGATTGAGGAGCAGGGCTTACCAGGATTGAGAGGCAGGATTGCCTGGAATTCAATGGTAGGATTGACTAGGATTGCTGGTTTTGGGTAATGCACATTGCTTCATGCAGCAAGTAGGTAATTTTGCTGACTTGCAATGTCTTTTGGTGAGTAGATATGAAAAGTAATCTATACTGTTCCCATGCATGCTTGAGTGGGATGGTTAGCGCTTGCTGGAGTAAAAGTTTCGGAAAGCGAGCCCTCACACTTAGTACACCTATCACTTCAAGTTCCT
>JABCKU010000054.1:10161-70750 GCA_018221655.1 Myochromella boudieri | reverse complement strand
ACGAGTACTGAGCATTATCCACGATGTTCAAGTGGCGTCCAGGCCCGGACTTGCTGGTGCGATACTCCAGAATCCAGTAGGCAAGAACGAAGGCATGACGCGTTGATCCATCCCGCCTTCTCCTGGCGCCAAGTAGGAATGATTAATTATCATCTCCGACAAGATGTCTCCCCAAAGTATTCTTCGTTGGTGAGGACAAGCAACGTGGGTAGCATTCTCAGAGCAGCTTCCATTCGAAGTTAGCTCTCTACAACTCTCAGATCAGATCATCATCGCTCACGACAACCTGCCGCATGCCGCAGCATGGTTCTTTTCACAAAACCCTTGCAACTATCGATGATCGGCCAGCTCAAAACCAAGAGCGCTCATCACGAAAACCTGTAGATAGGGCATCTGAGTCCTTGAAGACATATATCCCGAGTTTGCGAGCGTTCTCCGCGGGGGTTGTACAAAGGAGGGATATGCCTTAGGAAGTTCGCCTAGGACTATGTCCAAAAAATTGGAGATTTTAGGCCTCGAAAATGATCATTTTGTTGACCGTAGATGGGACATTTGAGGCCATGATCTGGTGACATATTTTGAAGAATTAGCAGTGTTTTACCGTATATTTGAAAGGATGCTGGAGGGCATAGCGCAAAAGGGTAAGAATACGATAAAAAGTCGCATGGTCCCCAAATGGTCCCCCGGACATTTTTACTGAGTATACTTCCATTCTAAATCAGCACTCTACAACTGCCAGATTTAATGATCCTCACTCACGACTGCTGATATCCAAAATCAATCGCCCGGTATAACAGCGCATCGCCAGTGAGAAAGCAACCGCCAGATACTCAGGATCAAATCTTTCCTCGACAAAAGGTGATTCTAGGACTGATTTGTTTGGAAGTTTGTACGACTCAGATCATTGAGGAAAGAGCGCGGACGAGGAACCTGATGTGGTGATGGCGAGCCCCAATGAAAGAGACGGGTACTTATTAGCACAAATTATTGGAGCTGATAGTACGGCTGGTGCCATAATATAGTGGGCTCACCAGCGCCGAGGGTTACAGTGAATAATAAATACCGTCTCGCTGTCTACTAGTAGGGTCCACGAAACCGGCGAGATACGAGGCTGCATTGTGAAAGAGCTTGCGCGTTATCTCTGAGTTCCTTTATTATGAATGGGCAGATTTCGATAGGCTCATCAACTGCTTTCAAATTAGACGTAACGGGTTGAGCATTATTTAACCTACTACTACCGTGACTGAATGTTTAGAGTGTGTGACCGTATATGTAACACGGCCAAGGTCACAGCAACCTGGAACTGTGGCAGCTGGAGTCTATGTAAGTAGTTCCACTACTTCTACCCTTTCCCATGTATGGCACAAGTTATCAGTGCCAGCCAAGATCTAGCATAACAGGGGCTTCTCTAAAAATGTTAAAACAGGTGTTTATTTCATCCACTCCGACCAGAAACACGGCTCGAATAATCTGGAGGAGCCCCGTTCCCAAACACCTGATGTTCAAACTGACGCTGCTGTGCTTCCAGAGCCAGCACACGCAGGCGCAAAGTCTCTATTTCTCCGACCCTTTCTTGTGGATTTTCTGTTCCACTGGTGGAAATTATTGGCCCAGTATACTGCCCAGTCACAAGACCGCTGTGATTATCTTCGACCTGCACTTGAATCCTCTGCCCCTCAGCTGTGGACTGAAATTTAAATGCCACTGTAGACAAGAATAATGTCAATTTTCGATAAAGGTATGTATAACTTGAGGAATTTACTGCTTTTAGGATGTGGCTGGATGTATTCAGGATCATACGCTAGAGGAAGGGGGGCTCTATGTTGGGAGTAGCGTTTCTGGCGGTACACAACAAATCCGGACGCTGATAAAGCCAGGAGCACAAGCCCACCAAGGATACTACCAGCAAGGGCAGCAGTTGGCAACGAGGACTCTGTAGATGAAATTCAGTATTGTATTACGATCAATAGTCGCGAAAGAAGCACCGTTTGGTACTGATGCGAGGGCGGAGGGCACCGGAGCTGGGGGTGTAGTGAAAGCCGAAGGGAGTGTTGGAACAACAGCAGTGAAGGTTGTGGTGGGTTGTGTGAGCGTGGTTTCAGACGAAGCATGTTTCGTGGAAGAGATATTGGATGTGCCACTGGAGATAAACGATCCTGCGGTGGTTGAGACGGAGGTAGAACTTGTGAGCGTGGTTTCAGACAAAGCATGTTTCGTGGAAGAGATATTGGATGTGCCACTGGAGATAGACGATCCTGCAGTGGTTGAAACAGAGGTAGGACTGGGAGAGGTATATCAAGTTTGGCATAGCACTTGTGTCGAAACAGATAAGTTTGCTCACTCAGAGGGAATTCCCGGACTTTCTGCACTTGTTACAGATGCTTGCTCAGTTGGAGCAGGTCTCGATATTAGGACATTAGTTATGGCAATTATCGACACAGGACTATTTCTACATGTCATGTCATTAGTAGAGTCAAAGGTTACGGAGTAGCTCTAAGGTTACTCACATAGCAAAAGCACTTAGGATGCATGTCGTACTGTATCTCTGTCAGCAATGATATCGTTAGAAATAGTTGGCACTTACAGAGAGTGACTTATATCTGGTACTTTGAAATGTATTGGAGACTGGTCCTTTGCAACAACGCCGCTATATATTTCACTCACTCCACCATCAAATGAACAGGGAATAACAAGCTTGAATTGCTCTGGGTCGTTTGTAGATGCAACCCATGTGACGATGACCTGAAAATTTGACGCGGGATCAGATTGGATGGCGCCAAATTTCAGAGCATAAGCAGTCAAGAAGAATAAGCTAAGGAGGCTGTCAAGATTGGTCAATGTCAATGAAAGGTCTGTAAAATGAGACTGGCGCACATTGTGCGTCTCAACCTGTAGGCAGCAAGCAGCAGTAGCATGTCGAATATGGGGAAGAAGCACGGAATGACTCGTGGTAGATGACATATAAAGGAATACGGCTGTAAAAGAGAGAAGGACCCGGATGCTAATGATTACTTGAAACGGTTCGTCACTAGCAGCTGCTATCCACTTTAAAGATTTTGTTGATTGAAAATCTGTCGCTCTACGAGACCGACTTGGTAAAAGTTTGAGCCTCGATCAGGGTATTTGTGTATACAAAAGAAAGATGTTGGGCGTTGCGATGGTAAGATTCAACTGGAGCGGTTTCGCAAATCACAAAAATGTGGTTGTAGATCTAGAGTCTGTTCCGCAAGTTTTGTTCGCTCGTCGTTACAGTGGTATGGTTGATGAGAACGCACCAAAACACTGCTTGGTTTCTCTTCATCTACCGGATAATATATGAATCATATAATGGGCATACCTAGAGTTTCTGGACAACGTTAACCTGAAAACCTCGACACACTTATAGAGAGCGTAGATTGGAAGTAAAACAGATTGAGTGTCATATATGGTGGGTACTGTCCACGATGTTCAGGTGACGCCCGGGCCTGGACATGCATATCTGCTGTGATACTCCAGACTCCAGTGGGCCGAGACGAAGGCACGACGTGTTGGTCCATCTCGTCTTCTCTTGGCACCAACAGGAATATTTAGAAATCATCTCCAAGGTATCTCTCCCAAAGTATCTTCGTCAACGAGGACACAAAAACGTGGGTAGGGCGTTCTAAAAATAATTTCCGGTTGAAATTAGCACTCTACAACTGCTAAATTTGACCATCCTCACTCGCGGCCGCCGATACAGTACCCAAAATCAATCGCCCGCTATAACAGCACAACGCCAGTGAGAGAGAGCGGCTGCCAGATACTCAGGATCAAATCTTTCCTCGACAAAAGATGATTCTAAAACTGATTTGTTCGGAAGTTGGTAAGACTCAGATAAAGAACTTGATGTTGTGATGACGAGCCCCGATGAAAGAGACAGGTACTTATCAGCACGAGATATTGGATCAGGTACGGCTGGTGCCATAGAACAGTGTACTTGCCAGAAGGGGTTGCAGAGAATACCGTCTCGCTGTCTAGTAGGGTCCACAATGATATGTCAATCTGCCTTGAGTCAGTGCCAGTAGATGTGTTCACTGTTTGAATTTCAAGGTGTTTTGAAATCTGTAACAGTCTGTCTAGTATCATTATCCCAAGCAGTGATGAGAATATGGGAGCCCGTTGAAAGCTGAAGCGCTGAAGCATTATCTGTTAACCATCATATGCTATGGTCGCCAAACGCTGTTGAAATCTTGACATGGGTGGGCTGTTTGTTTGCTGATGTAACACTCCCTTTCCCTCAGTGCCCTCCATCTCTCGGTCCGAGTTGTATCTGGTGCGTTGAACATCACACCTCCGCTACAGTTGCGAGCTTCCATGATGGTCGTTGTGGAGGAGTAACCCAACTTCCACGTGAACTAGGCCATTTACTCTTTTTCACTCGTTACCCACATTTCCGGTGGTTACTGGGCTTTAGAACAAGGTGACAGCTGGTATTCTGGTGACGGTAGGACGGTAGGGCTGATGCTCATCGAGTCTGATCGACGTCAACGTGCGACTGTCCAGGGTAGCAGTCTGCACACCAGCTCGTCGCCGAGGTCGCCGAGTCATTCCTGGTCCAATGGTATTGTGATCTTCGCGTCTTTATCCGAATGGCCGACCAGCTGGCACCGACCAGTACAGGCGGAAGGGGTCAGAGGAGGCCGGGCCAACGGAAAGCCATGGCCACATATCACCCTAGTTGGCGGTTACTAGTAATAGTATGAATTAGGGACAGCAGGCCCACTCCTCCGTGTGTTTTTGTACCCTCTAATTCTTAAAGCCTTTATGGGCTTGTTAATCTCCAGGCCTGTCTGTATCATCAAAACTAACAGGATGAATGACTTGTACCAGGAGATATTGTTCGGTTTGTATACCATTGCACCTGTTCTTACTTACTTATCGGTGAGGTTGCCCTTCCAGTGCGATCAGGCCTCGTGAGCCTCCTTTGTGAAACTGACTTGCGCATGGCATTGGACATCCTCTACTTGTCGTTAACAATCGCCGCTGCGTCAAACTATACCTAAGAAGTGCGGTACGTTGCCTTAACTGGGTTTTTTGGACATGAATTCATTTTCTGGTGTAGGGCTCTGAAAATATATTCATGATACATTTTCAGGGACTCCATCCAACAGCTGTGCACCGCTCCTTGGCTTCAAGTACCCACTAGCTTGCCTCACCCTACACTCTATGTATAATGTTAGGCATTTTTCAGTGAGGAACAACCCACCGATGACCATGACAAGAGCGGATAGATTTGGAAACTGGAGAATTTGGTTGTATTCAAACCTTCATGCCGGCGGCGGATCAAACTTAGGGATCATGTACCTCAGTGTACCTCGTATCGCCATCCTTATACCCGTCTTTCGTAGGCCCTTCAAGCACAGGCACAAGCCTCACCTGATTTTTTATCGATGCTTACGACGACTCGTTGACTTTGCGTCACTAACAGATCCGCCTGGCAGCAAATTATGCTTGATTCCTGCTGAGGATTTGTAACAATTACCCCGATTGAAGATGGTTTGAAACTACTCTTCAACTCTCAGTAGCCATGCTACATCACGCTGGCTTTCAAACACTACCCATCGAGGGCTCATACGATAGGGACCACCTTCAGGTGACAGGCTCGGAGTTATGCTAGGTTTCCCAACTCGAACTCATAAACCCAGCTAATGCTCATGTTCGGCAACATTCTACCTAAGGCCGTTCGAAGCTTCATGTCCGATGAGAGTTTCCGTCATATCGCTGCCGTGATGCTGACTCGCCAGCCTATTCTGTCTGCCAGACAAATCGTCGTAGTCGATTCGTCCTTCACCAGCCAGAGAATAAATAGAGGCTGCGTAACGATATCGTTCATTTAAGTGTATCTGATCATGAGACTAAATCCTTTGGCTTACCGGTCACGGCCCTCGCAGTGCGACCATAGGCCGTCCTTGCCGCCGATAGCAAGCGCCGGCCACTATTCAGATTGGCCTTCCGAGTTGCCGCGTCCGGGGGGAGATTGTTGTTAGGAGTTGGAGCGACATAAGGAAAGGGAATAACTAATGCAATCCGTCAGAATCTACTCCATCAAGTTTTTAGTTGCAGCTTACTTTGAGTCGAGGAACTGTCTCTGTACCGACGCAAGCGTTTTCTACACAAAAAATATACTGCAATGACCGTCCCAATAGTGGCAGCAACGGCGGTGACTACTCCGATTAAAGCATTGCGAAACAAAGCAGTCATCGAAGGGCCGGGTGTGGGACCCTCTGTGTCCGTGGTTGTGATCGTGGCGAAGGTCAGGCTCAGGCTAGAGCTACGGCTTTGTGTGAAGTTCCGTGTAGCGCCATGGAATGTTGAGATCGCTGACGTACTCGAGACGGCTGGTATATATACTGTAAGATACTCCTTCGATGTGGAGGCGCTTGTAACTGTGACAGTGACAAAGGGATAAACGATTGTTGAAATAATTATGGTGGGGACAGTGGTTGTATAAGTTGCAGGAGCAGTTGCGGCGTATGGAGCTACCCCTTCGAGCGACAAGACATTAGTAAGGATGGGCCCGGGGAACAAGCCTGTAATTAAATCCATGATACGTTTGTCAGAGTTACGGTGGTGGGATCTCAGCTTTTCCTAGGCTACTTATACCCAGTTTTAACAAACAGCATCTTCTCTTCGTAACGAGTAGCACCTTTCCAACCCCTTGGCCGTAGCGAATCACCTGGAATCACAGCCACGTCGTTCAGAACATCCAATGGTCCAGTTCGTACCAGCTTATGATGGTGATGCACATTTAAGCCTGCTTCCATCATTGAGATACTATATTTCAGGTGGCCTGGAGTTATAACCAACGTGTGCCCTTAGAATGTAGTAGTAGCTGCTGCAACATTTTGACCTACTCAAACGCCCTGCGTTGGTTCCTGCAATACATAAGTTAGTGTACAGAGTGAAGGCTTTGAGGAACTTACTTCAGACCAAGAGTAGTGGAAGATAAACATTTCGTAAGAAATGAACTTAGCTCAGACGCAAAGGACTGGGAACTGCGTCGCGCGGCCATGTATCTGAGATGGGTTGTGCACATCGTCGAATAGATCCCATCAAATCCATCTTCGGAAGCGTGTTTCAGTTATTTGTATAATCGCCATGACGCAAAGTGTATCCCGCTATTCTCCACATATGGTGAAAAGGTTTCATAAGTTCAAAGAGGTCCAAGCTTGTCGGGTTACCAGCGCTACGCATTAACTCCGATATGTTCCTTGAACTCTCGTGTGGCCTCACCCCTGATTTCCAGAAGGAGAAGAGAAGTAGGGCTAGTGCTCTGTTCGGTCAGAGGGGATAGAAGGAATCGGAATTTGGGATAAAGTGGAGGTCCTGCCTAGACTCGTACCATCGCAAGGCTTAGTGAAAGGCGGCTTGAAAATTACATGTGGCCCAATGCTTAGGCAGGTCTCCGACATGGGAATCTCAGTATTATCACTGTTTGTGTCATAAACATGCAGCTCCCCAGTCCTAAGGATCAACCAACTGCGTTATCCGACCATCTAGTAACCGTAACATGGTGTCCAGCCCTAGTAGAACTCCTTCGTCTGGCCCGATCCCTGGCGTGAGGCGTGTGTGTGCAAAGTCAACCAATTTCACAAGATACGGAGGTCGACGATGAACACTACCGTCTGCACCACCGTCATCATTTGAACTACCGTTGACGTGGAAATGAGCTAGACGTTGTACCCCTTCTTCGGCCTGGCTCCAGTCAGCCTCATACATTATCAGTAAGCTCCCACCAATGACACGCATCTCGAGCGACGAATAGACCTTGTGGATGTGGGATACTGCTTCTCGTATACCTCGCAGAATAGGTACAAGTGTATTCCGTGGGAGACCACACGTCGGTGGCGATGCTGTGCCACTGCCGTTGTGCTTGAGTGACTCATGATGGACAGGGAAAAACCTTGCAATGCCCTGGGGGAGTTCCACTGCTTCAATAGCCTTCCCGTATGATTTTGGCGTACAGATAGGTTGGGATGTTACGTTGTCATAAACCTAATCACCGCTTCCCCAGTTAGAAATGCAATATTATGTCGATGATCGTCCCGTTAAGGACGGATAATGGACACATACCTGGAATTCGGTCAAACGAACACCAGTCTGCAACGATGTCGTTTCCCGTGATGTCTTCTCCATTCTCAACACCTTGTCCGGATCCGTCAAATCGTCATGAAAGATCGTGCCTAACTTCACGTCTAGGGTATTGGGTTTGATGAACGCGTTGCAGAGGTTTTCTAGTATCAGGGACTGCGTTCGACCAGGTGGTATGGGTATCCTCTCAAGAAGAGCCGTATCATCATCATAGCCTTCGTCGTCAGTCGATAGTATTCCAAGGAATCTGGGTATAAATGGCTTTAGCGGCGCGAGATATGGGTCTTGAATGAGTGTTTCGTAGAATTCGAGTTCGGTTGGGAAGGCGGGCTTGATGATGAGAGACCCGTCACTGGTCGTGCGCATTCCTGCATGGCCGATAACTTTGAATGGATGGGGTTGAGTAGTGAGCTTTGAGGGCATGTTGTCTTCAGAGTGAGATATTGTGAGCAAAAGCTGCATAAAGAGTCCTGCGATGTAGTGCGGTTGATTGACAGCGGATCACAGATGGGCCTAATCCGTACGTTCACTTGTAAGAAGGGGTCACCAAACGGTCATACTCAGTCATAAAACTATACAACTGACCCTGGGGTTGACTCCTTCTCTATTACCTCGTGAGAAGTAGCACAGTGTTTACGTTCAATTTTCAAAGCTCTATCAACCCCCACAACTCCAGCCCAGCACACGCACGACAGACGATATGGGAAGATGTTGGAAGATTGCGGATGAGGTCAAGGAGGCATCGAGAAATCCAATTACCATGGGGACGTTATTTATCGACCTTGGCCAGTTGAGATCAAATTGGGAATCTTCGGAGCCATCTTTCGAAGATGGAAGCCTGATCTAGCCCGATTCCCCGGCATTCCAACACACAAACGAATCTCCATATACTTATATGAACGGATTCAGTTCTTGGAGGTTCATACTGGGCAAGAGCAAGTGCCAAGATCACCGGAAGGCTGATCCCCCAGACCAGTTAGCTGCCACGTGTGGACTATGATCAAATTGTCGCGTAGTACGCCGCCCACAAATTAATTTACTTCTACAACGACTCTCATCTGCGCCGCGGAGGGATCTTTGCCAGCTGTATCTCTTATCCATTTGAACCCGTTGATACTCAGTAGATATCAACACCATTCTAGTATCGACGGGTATCGGAACTCGGACTCACCACCAATGCATTTCCTCGCAGATGAGTTACTATGCTAAACTGTTGTTCTACGTACGTGCACATCAAGTATAAGTGAGCCACTTGCGAGCTTCGAAAACCAGAAAACCGCATCCAGTTCTACATGGGGGTGACAAGCCTCAACCTGTCTAATGTAAGTTGGGACTCAGCGGCGTAACAGCGGCTAGTCTTGGCACTGAAATATAGCAGTCACGGTCTGACGTTGGACCAACATATGAAGTTAATCGTTTTCACGATCAAACAAATTCGAGAAACGACTAGTTGGGCTAGGTTTGTGCAGGTCGAGACATTATAATTGTCAGCCACCAACAACTTTTTCCCCCATGATTACTTGTCTGACAACTCTGCTCTTTGCGATGACCTCTCCTCCCACTTTCCTGGGTACCCCTTCCAACATTTTGTCCAGCTCTACGCTCACGGCCCCTGTGGTATGGATAACAGAGACTGTGTCACAAATAGTTGCGGTAGAGATCCAACAGCGTCCTGCTGTCGCAGAATCACCCATCCTCTCTGTTGCAATTCCCGTATTGCCACTCCAGCTCACGGTTATAGTCCCAGCAATGCCCATCGAGTCCACTCCTTCGCGCACTGAGATCTCACCTTCGACCGTGCCTCCAACCACATCGCTAACCGTTACCGAAACAACAACCATCACAAGAGTGTCAACCTCGTCGTCGGCAATGTCCACAATACCATCATCACCCACACCCCCGACACCGACGTTGGATGGTCTAGCAAGAAAATGGAGTGCTCCTATTGACATGGAAGACTTCAGCACCTTCAATATATCCAAATTCTCTTCAGGTCGACGGAACCTTGAAATCGTCCGTGGAAGCCCCGCTGCTCTAAATGCCGACGACGACATACCACTAAGCGCAAACGCACTCTGGAAGGACAGCGGTTCCCTGATACAGGTTTATTACCCAGAGGGCTCCATAAATCCTGCCCAGCGCCCAGTCGGAGGGGCCCAGTTCTACGCTCACCCCATGGACCTCACGGGAATGCGTAGCGTCACTCTGGTTTTTAGTGTGTTCTTCCCAGACGACTTCAAGTGGGTGCTGGGTGGAAAACTCCCAGGACTGTTTGGCGGGCGACAAGGATGCTCTGGGGGTGACGCGGCAGAGGACTGTTTTAGTACACGGTTAATGTGGCGTAAACACGGAGTCGGGGAGATGTACTTGGTGAGAAGCATCCACGCATCTGATTCAAGAAACATGGGATTTTTAATGAGACTGTTCTGCTCCATCTCATAGTATGCACCCAAGGATAAGCAGACAAGTGCTCTTTGCGAAGACCCCCAGTCAGTATGCGACACTTCATATGGGTTTTCTGTCGGTCGTGGGTCATTCCGTTGGACACCAGGCGCATGGACTACCGTTCGACAGATAGTGACTCTCAATACTCCTGGAAAGCAAGACGGCTCATTCATGTTGGATGTCGATGGTGTGCGCGTAATCCAGCGACATGATATCTTCTATCGCCATGTCCCACCACGCAATGCGCACACTATTATAAAAGGGAAGGCGCAAGGCGGGCTTGGGGGGGTGTTGGGTCCGCTTCTGGGTGGTTTATTAAGGCGTGAGCTAGATATAGAGGTGAAGGCTGTGATTACAAGTATGATTCAAAGTCCCAAGGCTGGCGGGAGGGTCACAGAGGCTGCTGGCGTCCCTCCTGTGAAACCGTTGTACCACGCTCAACAGGAGTGGAAGATCCAGGTTACGCCCGCGTTGGAAGACCCAGCCATGACAAGCACGGGCCATACTCCAGAGCCGACACGACCACCTTCCTTCCGATTAGTTGACGACCAGACTGTGATTATAGAGACAGAAGGCGAGCCTATTGGGTTTCGGGGATTGTTCTTCAGGTACGAGCCTCCGTTGTTGATATCAATCTGGCAAATTTGTTATACTGTTTGTTGCAGTACCTTCTTTGGTGGCCACGACGAGCGCTACGCGACACCAACGGACCAGTACGTCTGGTTCAAGGACTTCGCGATGTCGAATAACGGGTAGGGGTGTCATCATAATGATATAACATTTAGTAATAAAATAGGGCCGTTTTACAATGCGTGGTGTACTATATGTACAAGAGTTGATTCCGTGATGCATATGTGCTGTGTGGTGTATGGGTACTTTGAGTGTATTATTGAATTGTGCAGTAAGAAGTTTGCAGAGTTTTATGATCGCGTCGGTGGGGCCTTGATGAAGAGCTGTACGAATTCGAAGCAGATGGCGAGGAGGGTTTGACCCACGAGATCCATAAGCGCTGAATGGATAGGCAGAGCATACATGTCCGGGTCCCGTTGTTTTGACCAAAGGAAATTGGTTAATCCTTTGGCTACATAAAGCGATATCAGGACCTGGAATAAACTTAAGTTAGTGGCTGAAGATGAGGAGCGAAGAAATAGTGCATACAGCAACGAAGAAAAAAACGACTGATACAGCGACGAAGAAGAAGGGGAGGTGGAGCCAGCCTAGGCCACGGAGTACAGAGAGGAAGATGATTTCTATTGGAAGGGTTACGAAGAGGAGAGTCAACATGACGAGTTTTGTGCTGGGCTCGGGGGCAACCCTGCCTGAAGGTGTGAGCGGGGTATTGGGTGCTCGGGCAAGCGCTGCGGCATGCAGAGAAGTCGACAATCGAGAAACCAGGATTGAGCCTACCGCTCCTGGTAGACCTGGAGTTGTTAGGGTGATGTTGTTAGGTAGTATAAATATCATATAGGGCTCAAGAGCGTACCACTAATGACCACAGCGAGGAGAGCAAAACCATCGTATCGGCTAACAAATCTATCAAGAATAATCCCAGTTCCACTACTGATTGCCATAGCACCAAAGAGAGGGGTCCAGCCCTGAGTTAGAAGGGGACGGACATTGTTGTTTTTTATCGTGAATACGAAGCACAGGACGGCAAAAACAACGATCGCGATGCTTAGAATAAAAGGTATCGGTGTATTGATGACCACAATGAGTAATGTCGAAACGACGCCCATAAAAGTGAGAGTAACGAGGTCACCCAGGCAAGAGGCAACAGGAGGTGCTATGTTGTCTGAGGTGTTATGTTAGCCAGGAAAAAAACGGAGATAACACCACTATCACCTGGGTCACGGCCGTACCGTCGACACAGTACGATGAGTGTGCACATGAATGAGCCAAGTACTATGCTTGACAGGCAGGCAGCCGTCATAGCTGTGGACGCAACCATAATAAATCTATTCAGAGTAGTTAGGCGGGGTTGTCAACACTCGTCGATGAAATCACGAACTTAGCAAAAGTAATAGTTCCATAAATCTCTTTTGGTGGAGGGGGTATTGGTCTCCGAGAGTTAAGCGCCGTGTAATCCAGCATGCCAACTATTGCACGAGTGGTGATATTAGTCGGGGATGTCTCACTGGATGGGGCTGAACCTGAAAGCTCCGGAGTAACTTTTGGGAGGACGAGACCGAGCACCAGGGCGATACACGCCGCAACGAAGGAAACTACAGCAGCTTGCACCTGGAGTAGGGACAAGTTGCCGATAATAAGGGACCAACGTAAAGAGGGTTCGTCCAGGTCGCCGACGTTGGCAGCCGTACCAAGACGCGCTGATAGGTTCATTTCCAGGTTACCCTTGAGGTTTAAAACCACAGGGATGATCATTATAAGTTGATGAACTTCCGTCATGGCGCGCCAACGCTAAGAGTATTCGATGTTAAGTAACTGCCCTTTATATCACGTCAATCAACTTACAGACACTTTGTCCAGTAGCTCACCGGTAAACAGGAGCCCGACGGTCGTAAATAGAAGTGTCGGTGCACTCTGTCATCAATATGTAAAAGGAACGTGGTGAGGCATTTTAGCCACGTACCTCGATGACGATGCTTCGAACTTGAGGCCAGACCTTCCCAACCGACTTCGCAGCTTGTTCTCGTCCACGAATGCGCTCTTGGGAGCCAAGAAGAGCCTGGCGCCCATCATCTCCATGTTCATGTTCGTCTTCCTCGTCATCAAGTTCATGTTGCTCTATATCACCATTCTGCTGGTGTTCGTTTTGGTGAGTTAAGGTTGACCGGTTGTTCCTGTCATCTATGCCAGCCATCTCTATATCCTCCTCCATGGATCCATTTCCTGGAGACTGTGGGTTCATGATGGTTATAAACGTAGAATGGGACCTGGGTGAACAACTTAGTCCACGAGAATTTCAGTTACTGAAGATATTATTGGAATAATTATCTTGTTCTATTGTTATTTAATTTATTTATCAAGGCACTATGTATCCATAATTATTATTAACTCTGTTATTTTTGAAGGACGATGGCATTCGAAAATGTCTTGACACTAGTACAGGTATTGACCTTAAAAATCCATTGTCACTACGTTGCAACTTACCATGTCAGACTCAGATTCCTCATCTTCATCCTCAGACAGATCAACCCCAGTAGTGAAGAAGTCCAAGGGTAAAGGAAAGAAAAAGACAACTTCTGAAGTCACAGGACGCGGCAAAAATGAAGGCGTTGATCTTAACCGGATATATAAACCGCCAACTGGGTTCACCGTGGTTCAGAACGAAGGAGATGCTGGAGAGTTTGACTGGGATACCGTCGCGAACGATGACGACCTCGAATTATGGCTAATTCGTGTGCCAGACAGTGTATGTACTAGTCTCGTTACATGGCATCGTACATGTTGTATTGACATCAACTTCTAATCATAATGATGTCAGATAAAACCAAAATATCTAGAGAATACAACGATAGAGCCCTCAGTGGTATCAAAAACTATGAGAACAGCGACGCTGAGCCGTAAACACGCGACATTTGACGTCTGGTCTATTGGCGAAGAAGACGATCATGGCGTTGGTGGTGAGGAAATTAAATCGCTCTCTTGTCTTCTCCCACGGAAAAGCAAGAAGGGGACATTATATCCCGGTAATATTTAATTAACGTTCTCCCTAACAAACCCAAATTAACCAGTGTGTAACTCTCAGCGCCAAAACCAATCACCCGACATTTCGTTGTATCAGCACAACCCGTGGTGCCCACATCTGACATATCGCCTACTGGTGCAATAGCACCTTACAGTCGTCCATCGCGAGAGAACTATCCCACAGAAGTTTTGAAGCACAGATTCTTGCCATATGGTGCCCTCAGTAATGCCACAAAAGCCGATACCAATGAAACGCACGAGATGGATGTAGATCCTCCTGTTCCAGCAGCGACGGAGCTTCCAACTTCACCGGCACACTCGAAGAAATCTAAACCCGCAAACGCCGATTCGCCGGTGGTAGACACAAAAAAGGCCAAGGGGAAAAAGAGGAAGGGGGATGTACGAGAGACAGTCCCAGAAAAAAAGACGAAAAAGGCAAAGACATCGTGATGTCTTTTGGATGTAGGACTCTTGATGTGATTTTGCCAATTCATACCAGATGATCGAGAAAACTTGATCAATGTAAAAAAATCGAGTGCATGTACAATACAGAGCAGCAAGCAAATGCACAATGAAGTAATAAAGTTATCGGAAGTAATGTTAGAGGCACGGTGATAGAATGAAAAGTAGATGCTGGGAGTGTGAGATCATCCTACATCCATTTCGTCCACAGTCCCTTTCCCTTTCCCGTGATCCTTATTATTATGATGATTGGTCCGTATCCCCACAACGGCAGCATCGTTGTTGCGATCTGGCAGTGGTGGTGGAGGATTATCGAGCATCAATTGAACCTCGTTCTCAACCCCTTGATATATACTCTCCAGTGGAAAGCCCCATATTCGACCAGGTTGCTCCCTTTGCTTCTCATCAAACACGGCGCCAACCGTGTCAACCCACTGCCTCCTTGTCTCAACAAGCTGCATCAGCTGCTCAGGCACATGCAGCAGCATATCGTCGTCTGTGATCAACCCAAGTGCAGCAGGACATGGCCCAGGAGTGATGACGGTACCATTCATATCAGCTACCGGCGCTGCTGCATCTACTTTCTGATGTTTCTTCTTCTTCACAATTTTTGGGTTGTCTTTGCGCTGCAGTTTCGCGTACAGAGTCGTCGCGTTCTTGTCAATTGCGTCACGTAGCTCCAAATATTCTTGGTACCCAAGGCGATCGCGCGCAATGGATACCAGACGTTCCTTTCGAGCTTTGTTGGTCGCAACAACTCTGCGCAACTCAGTTTGGGCATGGCGAAGCGCAGTGGCTATAGGGTCGTCAACTTTCTGTGAATATTCAGGCTATATTGGAGATTCTAGCATCAATCGACACGTTAAAATAAAATAAAAGGTCGAATAACGCACCACTCCATCTAATAAGCCATGATACCGCATGGTATCTCGTATCCTTGTCTCCAAGTCTGTCACATTCAACCTCTCTCGTCTTGCTGCCGCCGCACCGCTCCCCCCAGGTCTCCCCTCCATTGCATCCTCCGCCGCCTTCACGCCTTTCCACACTGTCTGATCTGGCATCGGCAGCAAAGCACTGATCACCCTTTCCGTCAGTGGGCCATGACCCCTCTCCTCCGTCACCAAATCCGCATCCGCCAGTGTCGAGGGATCCCACTTTGGTATTGGAGCCGCATAATGTTCTGGTGGAAGTGCCTCCCCTAGCCCCGTAAGCACAGGTGGGATGAGGCCTGTCGCGTCCTGGTCCTCCCACACCTCAAGATAATGTCTTCCGAGTCTGGGCATAATGTACGGCTCCACCTCGTCGCCTGTGTATTCAAGGAACCCAGCATCCTCTTCACGGATGTTTCGTATCCATGGTTCAATGCTCGTATAGAAGGTGTTGACGGTGACCTGCCCAGGCTGCTTTGCTTTGCTGAAATCTTCTTTGACTTCCGTGGGCTTGCTGGGCCCGGGTATCGGCGGAGGTGGGATCGGTGGACGAGGGGGTAACAGGGGATGGGATGGTGGAAGTGTAAAATCAGGGCCAGCTTGGGGCTGTAAGATGAAGGACTTTAGTGTCAGTCTGGGAACGCCACACATACTGATAACGCACCTTAGAATGCGGTTGAGATGAAGGTACGACAGATTTTTGTGCCTTCGGAGGCGGGACTTGGATATGTGGTACTACAGGTGGTGTTGGCTTTCGCGGCCTCTGGGAATCTGGTGAAAAGGGATTTAGACGACTAATTATAGTTGAATGCTACAACTCTTACCGCGCTCTCCGTCACTATCCTCAAACTCCCGTTTCCGCTTTTTTTTCTTCTTTTTGAGATCTTCAGCGGCACTATGTTATCAAAGGGCTTGTTATAAGACCTTGGCGTGAAATAATTCGCCACGTACGATCTGCGAGGGTCCAGAGACGACCGACCTGAAGCCGGCAACGATTGGACAGGATGTGAGGAGAGGCGCGGTTTTGACAAGTGGCCATGATACGAGCCTAGTGATTTGGTATCGTCGCCGTCCAAAGCAGGTGTGACTGGAGACATGGCCGGATACCAAAAATTCGGTACGAGGTGTGCCGCCACAGTTGATAGAGGGCATTATATATATAGAAGGGGCGGTGGCACGGGCACAAAGAGAAATGATTTTTGGTGTAGCACAATAACGAAGGTCCATGCATATACAAAGATGATGCGATACGGAGGTAATTTCGAATTCGGAAACGGAAGGTCAAGACGTCAGAATTTGTGGGACGCGTTTTGGCGGAGTACACGTACAGTCACGTTCTCTTTTGACCTTGTCAGTTGCCTTCGCTTTCCCCTTCTCCTTCTCCTTCATTCGGCGCATCGACTCCTCGATAGCCTTCAGATCCTCACCGGCCTTCTTCGACCGAGCCAAGGTCAATTTCCGGAGTTCCTTGAGTTCATCATGCAGCAACTCGAGTTCGCTGGTTGGAGGAATAGAGTCCGGCGCTTTTTTGAGCAGCGAAGACTGGATTGGAGTTGGCGGATAGTATGGAGTCAATCTGGACGCCATGTGTCGTAAAGTCGGCCTAGAGCTCAGCGAAACGAGGAAATCCGCCTGCCCGAGGCGTAATTTAGGGCGCTGAATCCAATTTAATGGAAATCAGGGCTAGATTTCTAACTGTGAGTCGAGAATTTCAAGCCCACCCGGCCGTGATTCAATGTCGGGAACAAGGTGCGAACAGGTTTACATCACGAGTCGGATTGCATAATTCGCACGGATATTGTTATTTAAATTTAGACTTTGATTAATTTAAGCTATTCATTATGTAATACAGTATTATTGGGTGCTCACGTGTGTCTTTTAGTTCCACCACACCATCAAGAGGCGAGCGACTACACTGTTCTTTACGCGTTTACCACAAAATTTGTGACCTTATGCTACTTTGGTGTCACCATACTCACATATTACCGCCCAAAAACGCGTGAATAAATGTCCAGTATTCTTATTCACTGTGATATCTGTTTCAATGACCTCTCATTAGACTGCTTTGGTTTCTTGGAGTGCGGTAAGCATATCGTAAGCCTGCATATTTTACTCTAATAATTCAATCTAAATAACGCAGGTCATGGAGCATGCACTGATTGCCTGAATAACGAAAAACTGGATCGCCGCCTTTGTCCCATTTGTCGTGCGCCGAGGCGAGGGGGGCGAAGGATCTTCATGACATTTGCGGCGGCTCCGGGCAGTGATGGCTCTCGTGTAGGAAAGGAGGGTAGTGGAGACGCTACGACGGCCAACTTTCGTCGAGCCGTCAAGAAAGCTCGACTAGTGGCAAAAAGCCTGGACAAAACTACAAAGGTAAGTGCCGATTGGTAGAAGGTCCTTTCAAGTTAACGTATTGTTCCACCTTAGGATGTGATCCTGGGTGCTGTGAAAAGACTTGAACTTGAGTCAGAACATCTGTCCGCTGCTCGTCAGCTCCAGTTGGACGAAAACGAAGCACTTGCGGAAGAAATGCAAAACCTACAGGAAATCCTGGCAGATGTAGAAGCAGAGGCCGCCAAATATAAGAGCGAGTTATCAGAGACACTAGGCAAGTTGCATGCTGCAGTAGAGGCTCAAGATGAGGCTAAGCGCCGAGTAACGCGGGAGAAGAAAGAAAATGCTCGATCGAAAGAGATGAATGAGAAGCTACGCTGGGCCATCCAAGTCAAAGATAAAGATATTGAACAATGCAAGTTGGCTTTAAATGAGTGCGAAAAGGAGGTGAGCACCACAGATGGTCTCGGTATGACGAAACTGATATATAAGGTCACAGAAAACTATCGCGAAAAAGAAGCTCAACGCTCTCTTGAAACAGGCAAAACCGTCAATAAAAGTCCAAGATGCAAATGACTCTTTACAAGTCTTGGCTCCAGAGGTAGATCTGAACGTAGTTCGTGGATGCATACTGTTAATCAACGGCTTGAAAATCAGAATAGTGAGGATGAAGAAGAGGTATCGAGGCGCCCAAAGAAGAGGCGAGTTTCGAAGAAGTAAAGCACCCAACGACGACCTAAACCACGCCTTGGACTTGTCCTCAGCGCATCCGTAACACAGCTCTCATAAGCGGCTAGTCTCTTCTTTTTGGCGACATAAAGACGGCACCCACCATGGACAGCCGCCATGTATCGGCTACGTGGGTCACATTGGACTTGAAGCATATACCCACAAAATGCTGCGTGTACATTAAAAGGAGACTGTCACTGTTACACCGAGAAGTATACTGTACCATAATTAGTGTTGCATGTGTATTATACGCCATTCATAACAATCTAGTTTCATAGTCCAAACATGGCGAGAACGATTTGTGAGTGCTCGTCCTGCAGTCCAACATCGCCAATATATCCAAGGCGCCCCTTCTGGACCTGTGCCAGAACAACAGGTGCTTGTGGCGGATTCTGCGTGGAAGCCGGCTGGCTCTTGACCGGTTGGTAGATGGCCGTATCTGGGGTGATTCCAGTAACATGAAGTGCTTTCAGGGTGAAAGTCGAAGGCAAACTCTGGTTCTTTTGCACCAGAGCATGTTTCCTGTTGACAGTAACTTCCGCTCTCGTATAATCCCCGCCTTTCCAAGGGACATCCCAATTCCCAAAGAAAGTTTCAACTTCGTTGAACCGAATGTTGGAGCTAAACGAGCTACCAAAGACAACCGTCCCACCATTCTTAGTATATTCAACAAGTTTGCTGAGTAGGTATGCATTGTCAGGATCAATGATTCCAGCATCAGTGATGAAGATTCCGACGAGATCCGGGGAGCAGATCAGTTCGATAACACGTTCGTTTGAGAGGCCATGGAGAACTTCGAGCTTGCTCCGTAGTAGTTCGAGGAGGTCGCCTTGTACCCCTGTAAATAACCTTTCACTCCCAAACGAGCAAATCATCATGAAGGGGCGCGAGGTCGGGCCAGCTGAGGCTAGTTTGTTCTTTTTCTCTTCTACACGAGGTGCGGGTTCGTTCACGATGCCAGCGGTCCCGTTAGCTTTTGCAAGCTTTGATGGCTGGGAAGGCTCCGCCAACTTAGCGATCACAGGTTCTGCAACATCGGGCTTCAAAGGCTTCGTGGTATTGGGTTTCGTAAGTTCTGGCGCATTAGTCGCCGTAGGCTGAGGGTTTGTCTTTGGTTTGTCTAGCAAGCCAAGCATCGCTAGCACTAGATTTGTCGTTTCAAGCTCAGGAGTAACATCTCCAACATAGCTGAAGTACCCTTCCCCTATTTTTCGCTGCACCACAGGTGATTCCATTTGATCGGTGATGGGCACCGGGGCGTTTAAATCGACCTCTGGAAGATAAACGACATCACTGGCAACGAGGTCCTTCAAGTGCAAAGCCTTCATACTATACGACGGGATTAGGGAGGGGTTGTTGGCTATCACCTCGTGTGAAACACTCCGAGTAAACACCGTTCGATTATACGCCCCACCTTTCCATGGTAACCCCCATGCGTCCTTGAAGAAAGTATTCATCGCCGCAACTTCCACAAAAGAGCTGAAGAAACCTCCAACAACAATTGATCCACCGCATTTCACGTATTTAACAAGGCGTGATAGCACATGTGCGTTCTCGGGAGCGACGATACCAGCATCTGTAATAAAGACGCCAACAAGGTTGGGCGAATCCAGCGTTTTGAGCGCAAAAGGAGCTGACAGTGCTTGAACGGTCTCAGCACTACCACGGAGAGTAGACAGACAGTGGGCATAGGTCGTGGCAAAGAGATCTTCGTTCTCTAGTGATAGTAGCATTATAATTGGTTTCGATATCAGTGATGAGGGTACTGGTAGTTTTGATTTCATTGTAGCCGGTGCAGCTTTGGGGGTATTGACTGGGGGTTTAGAGGCCGATCCAGATGCTGCGGGTGCCGGGTCAGGCTTCTTCACTATTGAGGGAACAGTCTTCGGAATGTCGGATGCAAGGGAAGGTGTGTGGTTGGCAGGAGTTTTGGGCTGTATAGTAGGCGGAGGGTCCAATAATCCGAGCGCTGCAAGAACAAACTTTGCAGAGCCCACTTCCCAATTTACGTCTCCAATATAAGCCAAAAACCCTTTGCCCACTCGCGTCCGAACCGCAGGAGATTCGCTGAGGTTACCCACTGGACCTGGAGCGAATACAAGACTCTCCAGCCGAGATTCGCTTGTTGGGCGGTATACCATAGTATCGGGAAGTACGTCTTTGACATGAAGTGCTTTCATGCTATACGAAGACGGTAACGATGGATTAGACTTTCCCAATTCATTATTGGAGTTCACATAGAATGTAGTACGATGATATGACCCAGGTTTCCAGTTGACGCCCCATGATCTTTGGAAGAAAGTGGTCATATCGCTGGGCTTGACAAATGTACTGAAGGAGCCACCAATGACAACAGACCCACCGGCTTTGACATAGTCAACAAGTTGCGTGAGAAGTTGAGTATACTGGCGTTTCGTGATCCCCGCATCAGCGACGAAAACACCGCCAAGGTCAGGGGAGGAAAGAAGGGTTTGTGTTTCTTTTGCGGTGCCCACTATCCTCAGAGTCGACTTGGCTTTGAGAGATGCGAGAGTTGGCTGCTTGTAACTCTCATCTATATCTCCGTCGAGGGCGAGTAATAGCACGAAGCGTTCAGCCGTCGGTTCAAATGACTGGGTAGAAAGCATGCTTGTCTTTATTTGACTACCACTAGCCGTAAAAGGTGTGGATTTAGATGTTTTTTCGCTGGTTGTTGTTATAGACTGTTTTCCACTCGATGACGATGTGACCGGGGCGGGGGATTCCACATGTAACATGGCGAGAAGAAGTAAGATAGAGCCCTCCTCCCAATTAACATCACCGATGTAACCCACATACCCCTCCCCAAAACGAACTTGGGCAGCAGCTGACTCAGAGGGGTCACCTCCAGATTCATTGTAAATACTGACGGCAGATGTAAGGCCACGAATATGAAGAGCTTTCATGCTGTACGAGGATGGCAGAGTAGGATTAGATTTCGCTAGGCTGTGTGATTTGTTGAGAGAAAATGTGGCACGGTGGTAAGAGCCACTAGTCCAGCTTACTCCCCATGACTGGGAAAATATCGCCAAGTCTGATGGCCTGATAAAGGAGCTGAAAGATCCACCTATGACAACGTATCCTCCGCTCTTGGCGTACTCAACCAGTTTAGAAAGAACGTTCAAATGTTTTCGTTTAGAAATGGCAGCATCTGCGACGAAAACACCGGCGAGATTAGGAGATCCAAGGAACTTAAAGGCCTCGCTCGGAGCAACAGCTGTCTCGATTCGTATCTTTGATTTAAGCGCTGTAATTGTCGGTTGTTTATAGCTTTCAGTTGTGCCCCCATCCAAGACCATCAATAAGATGAAACGCTCTTCGGATAAAACGGAGGCTGGGGACTCTTGTTTGACAGTCGTCCCATGACCATCGACGACCTTCTGCGCAAAGCCGCTACTGGCCGCCTTTGTATCACTACTTAATGAAGGATGAGTGGGTGCTCCGCCCAGATTGCGTATGAAGCTGTTAAAGTCGCTTTTTCCAAATTCTTCAACTTCTTCATCATCAAATTCTTCTTTCAACTGAGTCACCATTTGTTGACTGTCCCACCAACCAGGAGGGAGATAAGTCATATCATGGGAATAGACGCACTTCGATGCACCAAACTTGCAGATATCAAGTAGGGAGTAAATGCAGACGTTTCTCCCGCTGAACATTGATATGAATACACTGATGAAGAAACCCAGACAACAGAGACTGACAGTTTATCGCGCTGACTCTTGTCATCAGGTGCATGAGAATAACGACAATCGCCCTTTCTAGAGCAACCCTCGTGATTATAGAAACGGCAAGGAAATCCGTTTCCACCGTGGCGGCAGTCACTGGAATCCGAATCGACTCCTGACTCTTCCTCTGGAGTGTCTTCGTATTCAGGCCAACCAGCATCGTCCTCACAGTCCGAATCCGAGGAGTCGTCGGGGCCACCACCATCGGCATATGAATTAAAGGCTTCAGCGAGCTTCAATTGCTCGCGGGCTTCATTCTGCTTGGGATCTTGTTGGAGAACAGCTTTGAAGTCTGCACTCATTACGATAACCAACTTGTATACATAGTGTAAATATGACACATACCTATAATGGCAGCTCTGAAGTGAAACATTCCTACGCGAGCTAGTCCACGGCGATATCGAGCTTTGATCATACGTGGCTCATACATCAAAGCATTTGTCGCTGCGGTCTCAGCTTCCTCGAAACTAATATTTGGCTCAAATTAGACGGGGGAACAGATTTGAAGCAATGTGGCGGTAGACAAACTCTTCGAGTTTTAAATAGGCTGCAGCAAGGTTTGACCATAAGACCGGTTTACCACCGAATTTGTCGATCGCTTCGAGATAAACCAAAACAGCTCCTTCATAGTCCTCGGCTTTGAACAACTCATTTCCCTGCAATAATACTTAAATGAGCTTCGAGTGACATGTGGGGATTCGTTCAGGCAACTCAACCGCGTTTTTCTGCGCCTCCAGCTCGGAGGCTCTCTCAGCAGCACGAGCGGCACGCTTTCCTGCTCTTTGTTTAACAGCCTCTTCCATTTCTGCACGCAACGAGGACCCAGATGCACCTGGAGCATGAATGCTACCGGACATAGCAGACTGTAGCCCGTTAGAACTTGGCTGTTTGGCCTTGGATTTCTTGTTACGACTGGGCATGAGGGAGGAGAGAAAGCCAAATGAGTTTTGATAGAAGGCCACAATAACTGCATGGTTTCAACGAGTTTGCCACAAAGATGGCAAAAGTAAATTAGCGTGGGAATAATTGAGGGCCCGCATTTTACTAGTGCATGTTAACTTCCAACCTCTTCCACTTTACTTCCAGCGTTGGCGCGTTGACAAATTAGAAGATGATACAAGTGCAGGTACCCGTTGAGTTCAGGCGTGGACAGCCGTTTGTACAAAACGGAGTACTATGTCAGTGGTGTTACATACAACATATATATATAGACTAGGAACCAATTGAGAATCGAGATCATATGGAGTGGCTTAGCCGAGAGCAGCTAAGCTTCTTCGCTAGCGTATTCTGGAGGGGCTCTAACAGCGCTGATGCGTAGTTCTGTTTCGAGATCCTGATGTTGCATCTCTAAGGTCATAACACGCTGCCTGAGTATTTCCACTTCTTGTTCCACTGCTGTACCCTCCGTTGCGTTCACGGAATTTATGTTGTTGCTAGCTGTGCGGCTATGGTCCCCAGTTTCCACGTCGACGTGTCGCTGAAAGCCCTGGTGGCGAAGCACGACTTTCTCGAACGTTCGTGTAAGACGACCTTCAGTGAATTTAAATGAAAAGGACGATAAACCAACGAGGAAGCTTACCGCTTTTACTTGTTGATGGGAGCGGCATGGCACGAAGGAAGGGGCTCGTATGAGGGAAGATACCGGCGCGGTGTCGGCGATAGAAGGTGACCCCCAGTATTAGCACTATCAGGAATACAATGCCTCCAAGAATGCCACCCACAATCGCTCCAACCGGAGGCTTTTGGTTCGCTGTCGCCGATGTGGCAGGTTTTACTGTGGGGCTCGGCTGCTGTGGTGTAGTCGATGATGGGGGTAGGATACTGGTGAATGTTGAGGAAGTTAAGGAAGTTGGGAGTGGGGAAGATGGTGTAGTTTCAGGAGCGCTAGCGGATGTCGCACTTGGATCCGTGGAGGCAGGGTCAGAAGACGTGCTCGACGGGATTGTGTCACCCAAAGCCGTGGCACTGGCACTGGCACTGGTACAGACAATCTAGAAGGTAAGTGATGATATCACTCGTCCATGTATATTCAGACTCACGGAATGATCACAGCGGAGGTCAGATCCCTCGATGAAGTCGTTAATATTACAGTACGGACCCTGGTCGAAGTCCTAGTTGAAGTGACAGGCGGCGGTGGTGGGATAAATATAAAACTCTTGGAAGGCAGCACCTCCACTGGTTTGAAGGCAATGAGAGAACCGGTATCACTAGCATCCATGTTTGGTTATCTAGATCATGTCACGGTCTCATGACGAGCTACTCACGAATTCCTAGCTGTGACAAAGCACGCTGCTCTTCACATTCACCTCAATAACAGAGTACAGTTAAGGGCAAGATGCACTCACGGTAGGGGCAAGTTCTTTGGAAACTGACCCGGAATTGAACCATGACGCAAGTTCGAGGCACTTGTGTCGATAGCGGTTTGTTTAAATATCGAAAAGTCTGGTAAATCCTTGCAATCCCCTACTTCTAGGTCAAAAAAATCAGGATCTCCGGAAGAGGAAGTCCAGGAAATTGCTAGGGAGTCTCCTGGGAATGTAGTGGCAGGGTTCGAAAGTTCGAAAGCATAAATAGACTGAAAGAATGCGAAAAACCTTACAACGCACGAATGTCAGGGTAAGTCATTACAAGCGGGCTTTTTAGGTTCAAAAATGCGACGTACAATTGCACTTTACGGAGCCTGAGCTTAAGGCCCAGTTGGCGGGCCATCTTCGCTACGTCCAGACGTAAGGCCGCGTGTTTTGAATCTTTAATAAGGGAATGGGTGGTATCTTGCAACGAATGTAGTCATCGTCTAAACAACAATCACGCATTCAGCTGCACAAGAAATAGGAAGGCTAACGGGCTTGATGGTTACAGCTGGTTTGTATTTCTGTTGACTTTACATATGCCGTGATCGGTCAAAACTTCTGATGTGGAGCTCCATGATGATACAAAATGTCAGTAGACCTGGGTAGACCTCCGAACCCGGTGGCAATGATGGTTGCGCACATCCTCATCATTTGTGTAGAACTTATACTGCTTTTCGCCTGGCTTTTTGAGAAGGTATCAGATCATGTTTGAGCGTTGTTTGAGTGTAAGTCAGAGGAATGTTCATCCTCTCAATCCATCCCGAGTCACTGCGTGAAGAGTAAGTGATGACCATTATTTATATGATAGCGCGGACATCATACTGTCATGTTGAGACAGAGGAGTAAAAGTAGGACACTGATCGTCCTGAACTTGATTGGCTTGATACCCGAACATGGTCTAAAATTGTAGTTCCCAAGCGTTCCCGAGGATTGTAGCCAGATGATGACGCGGTTGATTGAGGAAAACTCAGAATTCTTTTCCCTATTCTTCATCAGAAGACTCACGTATAAAATATTGCTCTTGATAGCCTTCGCAGCGCTAACGCAGTTACAACAAACAACCAACGCAAGTGTAGAAAATCAGGTAGCAGCTTCGAAGGTTGTTGGATAGTTAGCTCCTTTACAGCGCCTCTTCAAGCGCGTTTAGGCCGTGATGATACGAAGATCTCGTTGCCTGGGGAGGTGATGATGTGCTTTGAGGCAGAACATGACCATGACAGATCTAGATCGGAACCTGAAGCTCCGGCTTCCTTGGCCTCGTTATGGACGTTTTATTCGTAGGATATTTATCAGAAAGTAGGTAGTGAGGGTTAAATGATGAGCATCATGATCACCAATGGCCGTACATGTGGAGGAGGAATGTAGTGTATTGCAAATGTGTTGTGCTGCAAACATTAGATTTGATTTTAAACCCGTAATTATTTTCAGATCGGGCCGTTTAGTATAAGATTATAAGTCGGAGACTGAAATGGCATTGAACAAAGGAACGTAGGGTATATGGTAGTTTAAGGCCACCATTATTGCGAAGCCATTGAGTTGTCAGTGGATAGTGATAAAGCTGCAAAATGACTGCGAACGAGACAGTCCAGGAAAATAAAAATATGCACAATGGTCTGGTAAAATAAAATAAAATGTATGTAACTTTCCAAAGCAAGCAAAGCAGAGGTTTTGAGAAGTTCAATGCACAAGGCGCTGGGAGACGATGGTAGAATGCTATGATACAGAAGATTGAAGGATGCGAAAGATGTGAGGTGTAGATCATGATGGTGGTTGATTTCAGGCCGGGGCAATGTTTAGGTGTGGTTGACGTTGTATGAAAGTGACGGTGAGTGTGTTATGCGGGTATCATGTGCTGAGCGCTGATTTTATGCTGAAGATCCAAAAAGAGAAAAAAGAGAAGTGAAACCTGATATCTATGAATTTGTTAGAGGCACCTAGCTCATCAGCACCGGTTACCAATTCGGACGAAGCGCCCCCTCTTCCAATAACGAAGCAAGCGGCCACGAATGCTCCGAGCCAACACTCAAGCGCCGTTTGTTTACCAAAAGGCCTCGATCATGCGTACGAACACTCATCGGTAGATCCATTGCGAGTGTAAATTCATCCTCGGAGTACTTCCCATAGCCATTATATACCTGTCCAACGTTCAGATTCACATCGACAGATGTGTGCACTGGCAGTGGTTGGGAAATCGAGATGTCCATGACTTCGTTGCGTGTTCGGACAGGTGCTGGTATTGGCTCAGAGCGGGGAAGTGGGGACGAGTGGAGGTACTGTTGTGTTGGAAGTGACAATGGCACGGGCAGTCCGGCAGGGGGTGGCACATGGAAGCGTTGCTGATACATACTGCTTGTGCGCACTCGTGGACGTATTTGCGGTCGCTCGATATCCAAAGCGACCTGTATGCTAGAATCATCGTCATCAATCTCGTCCGTGCCATCATACCTCACACCCTCCTCCAAATCAACCTCGAAGTCGTCGAATTGGAGCTGAATTTCCCTCACATCCTGGGCGTTGTCTTCTTCGAGATCATCGGTTTCCTCTTCGCTGACAGGGAACAGCCGATTAACAACACTTTTCCTTGTCCGCATGATGCGCAACTCAAGCTTGTCATATTCGTCATATTCGGATTGGGGCCGGTCCCACTTTGATGGGGGTAAGATAATCGGTTCTGGTGCGTACTCGTAGTCCTCACTCGACCACGAACGAAGGGCAATAGGTGAGCTTCTGAATGGCATGGACATGCCAAGGTCCGTATTAGTGTTGCGTATTCCTCCTACGAGGCTCTTGTTTATCCACGCTCTTCGCCGGCTGCGTATCTCCAGGACATTATAGTGGTGCTGCAGGTCCTCAGCATTCTGTCCTTGACGTGCGTTCTCTCGAGCCACGAGTAGCCGTAGCCGCCTACTGAATGCTACATTCTCCGTGTACAATGCGTGGTCCCTCTCTGAGAGGAAGCGACGTGATGATTCTGTGAGGTTCTCAGGACTCAAGCCGCCAGCGTTCGCGTATGTATCCGAAGGGTACGGGTTATGTTCAATGCTATTAAATCGCGATGAAGTTGGGGTTCGGATGGAACTATCATCAGTGTCCGTTGCAGGCGTCTCTCCATCATCGTCCGACACAGACGGCGTTGGAGGAAGTGATGCAGTAGTGATTGAGAAGAATTCGGGTTCCGGGTAATACCCGATGATGGAGGACCCAACGGCGGCACCGTCAGCGATTAGGCGCTCCATGTTCTGCGTGGACATGCGAAGCATGCTGTGGAGTATCCACGAATAATAGCCCCCACGGGGAACCCGTCGGGCCAGCTCGGTCAAGGCGTATCTGCGGAAAACATCGACGAGGTCTGAACGCGCTCGCCTCCTGCGATCACGGGGTGAGACGTCCGTGGGAGACTTTCTCTCACTGATTGGAGTAGGCGGCGGCGACGGCAGGCGAGTTTGGGATGAGGCAGAATAGATGGGGATGATTGAACTATCAAAGAACAAAAAAAAAATATGAATAGAAATTAGAGAATTACTTGTGAAAGTACGCACGCAACCAAAGTCATTAGGAGAGACCTTTGTTTCTTATGTCGCGGGGCCTTTGAGGGCAGCGGTGCCGACTCGAAACGTCTACGTTCCCTTTCTCGTTCGCGCTCTCGAAATTCATGCTCTCGAAATTCCCGCTCAATGTCCAGTGACGATTCATTCACGTCGCGGACGATCCTTTCCAAGACCTCCAAGCACCCCGCTACCGGCAACGGCCACTGCTCAACAGAGCCATCCAAAAATTGGCAAGAGATGACATTATTGGCAAGGTCGAATGTGACTTCGTCCAAGAGACATATGATTCCTACTGCCTTGTCCAGAGCATGAAACATCTCTGGAATGTCTAGCTCGTCATGATATAGGTCCTGTAGTTGTGACGTCCATGCTGGGGATGTTGGGACCTTCGGGTCCAAGTCGTGGAAAATAACTGTAAAAAGTACAGCTGAAATATGTGCATCCACTGGCCGAGGTACGACGTTTAGTAACATAAGTGCCTTGGCTTTGTAGAGAGTAAAATTAAATGTTGCTGTGGATGCAGCGCACTGTCACCAGGAGCCGAAGGTAAATGAGTTATCCTGTTTTGACAGTTGGGCAGACGGTCCCGGGGGCCGAACGAAGCTGCAACTATCACGAAACTTGAGAGAAATAGCCAGTTTTGCTTCAGCGCCTGGAATAGAAAGTGTGTATGAGTGGGAGAAAAAGGGACGGAGGGAAAAAAAGGAACCAGAGGCCGCCCATTCAGGGTTACATGAGGCGAAGAGTTGCGGCAATAAATTTCGTCACTTCTGGGGCCTAGCCTGATTGAGTTATCTCACGTGTGGTCGCCCCTTCAACCTCTCCGGAACTATTTTATTCCTTACACCCCCTAAATATCCTCTTCACTCCTACTGCTGGGTCTAAGTAATGTCTGGGCTGAAGAGAACGCTCTCTACGCGTACTATGAAACTTTCAACGCGTCCAAGCTCGCACAATGCTGGTGTGACTTTGTTTGAGCCCGACATAGATCCTGCATCCTCACAACGCTCGAAACGTGTCAAACTGGAGCCAAAAGCTGAAGAAACTGCTTTAGAGCTTGAACCCATTGCTTCGCCATCTGCCCCCGGTAAAAAGGTAGTGAAGTCTCCACGAAAGCCTAAACCAATCCAACAGGCTCTTGCGGTGCCACATCCCGCACCACCACGATGGCAGGATACGTACGATACCATTAAACAGATGCGTTCTGGCATAATAGCCCCTGTGGACACCATGGGCTGTGAACAGGCACAATTCAAAGAACCAGACCCAAAGGTATGTCACGCATCAGCGATTGACATCATCTGTTAGACTCCCAACTAATGCACTATCAGAATCGCAGGTTCGCAACGTTAATCTCATTGATGCTTTCGTCTCAGACGAAAGATGAAGTCACCGACACAGCAATGTCAAAATTGAGGACTGCCCTTGGTGGGAGCCTGAGCGTGGATGCACTCATTGCTGCAGACGACGCGACGATCGCGGAGGCCATTAATAAAGTCGGGTTTTGGCGGAGAAAAACAGAGTGAGTTGTTCTGTTTATAGAGTGTATCATCACTGAATCTTTGTTAGATATATAAAAAAAGCCGCCCAGAGGCTGCGTGATGACTTTCACTCCGAGGTTCCGCAGACGGTGGACGAACTCTGCTCATTGCCGGGTGTAGGACCAAAAATGGCATTTTTAACTCTTCAAGTAGCATGGAAAATGTACATTATATCGTCTTTCGCTCATGTGGTACTCATTGATCTTCAGAAACGTCGGGATTGGTGTTGATGTACACGTGCACAGAATCACGAACCGATTGGGATGGCACAAGCCGCCTACCAAGACACCGGAAGAAACTAGGTCCGTTGCTTTGCTTTTTACAACGTACGAAACTCCAACCTTTCTCCAGGTTGAACCTTCAATCGTGGCTTCCAACCGAGCTACATCCCGACATCAACCACATGCTCGTCGGCTTCGGCCAGGTAAGCTATCTTTCTTCCGTCATTCCGGATACTCCTTCTCACAATCCATCAGATGATATGCCTCCCGGTTGGCCCAAAATGTGATCAATGTGACCTTAGTAGCATGGGACTCTGCCCCAGTGCACAGAAGAAAGTCAAATCCAAATCTAAGGCTCGGAAGACCGCCACCGTCGACGAGAAAGCGGCTGCAAGTTCCAGGTCCTTACCGAAAGTGGAAATCGTTATTGAAACAGAGGACACGAAACCTATCCTGTATACCATAGCCGATCCGCCCGAAGTGAAAGCAGAGGAAGGTTGGTAGTAGTTTCTTTGCAGCCTCCTGCGCTTCGTCTCCGATCGTACACATATATCCTGATTTACGATAATGATACCCTCCGAAATCGAACGATATGGCAAGTGGGATATGGTCAAACAGCTGCCATCGCAGCATCCCAAAACCCTTTTTCAAACTTTGTACAGCGCTCCCACACCTCCCTCCACTCAGCCAGTCGTGGTGCAGACGGCGGATCGGCAGCTGCCCTACTCTCTATTAGCTCTGAAAGACGGGATCAGAATTTCAAAGTCGACCCCAACGGATGTAGAAACTAACCTAGTCCGATTTTCACCGCTCCCTGGTACATCTCCCCGCCATAATCCTCCATCCATTTTTCGTACGGGTTGCCATTCATGACGACCCAGCTGTCGGGGAGGGATGCCTGCTTGTTGAGCCATAAGCCGATTTCACCGTACCCAAGCAGGCAGGCGAGAAGTGCCATGAGTAATTTTGTGGTATCGCCTTTCTCATCGCAAATGAGTGCGGTTGGGGTCTGTAATGGTAGACACTACTAACCTTGCAAACCAATGTCCATGAGATATGCACCGTAAGCGGTGGTAGCAGGCGCTTCTTGGGCGTTTTCTAGATCATCTTCGCTTATGCCAAAGGTGGCACAGAAAGCCTTGTGGGTGTTGATTTCATTGATGACATTGATTATGGTCTGTGTGGCATTGCCTATGTCTTTGAATGATGTTGATTTCGCTGCAAGAAGTCTTCGAAGTAATGTTGGTGATCTTATAGGTGAAGGCGATAGCAGACTGACCCATATGCCCGTGCGTAGTACCTTAGATAATGATAGTCTTGTCTATATTTGAGCTCAACTGTGAGTCCTTCCCAGTCAAAGTGGGAAAGCGGAGCTTCTCACACAATAAAATGAACGAAGGCTTTCCGCGGTAGAGTTCCTTTTCCAAGGAGCTGGACAAAGTCATGCTCTACATATGCTTTCCATTCAGCTGCGTGGCCTTCGATCAGCAGTCGAGTGAATGGGTATCGATTTTTTGATGTGGCTCTAATAAACATCATCAGCGATTCCACTAGTTACCAGACAAGAAGTGCGCACTGCGGTATCAATTTAGGCACCAATGCATGTAGGTGATTCAGCGGCCCATGTCCATGACCTATGGGATCTGCTGTTTGGATCGCAAGGTGAGTGTACGCGACAGCATCTCGGACTGCATCCTTTACTGTATCAAATACGGAAGTTTTCAAAACGAATTCAACGAAAAGTGAAAATTGATCAACACACGGTCAGAACCACGGGCGAGTAGACTTGCAATAGCTGCGCTTAGCGTACAACCTGTTCCATGTGTGCTGGTTGACTCTATGTATGGCCGGATATAGAGTGTAGTTTTTCTGGGTTCGGATAGGACGTCTACGACAACTTTGGGGCTCGGATCGGCTGTTTCACCAATTTGGAGGATTTCCATGTTTTTAGATAGCAGCCCATGTGGGATAAGTTCGATATCTGGGCGGCTAAGTGATAGACGCGCAACATCATCAGGGGAGATATTGATGTGGCCGCCTTTTAAGAGAACGGCTTGAGAGCCATAGGTCAGGAGTCTGCCCGCTCCGATAACCATGTCTTCTAAACTTGATATTCGTGAAGGCAATCCTCGATGCGATAGTAAGAGTTCTGCTTCAGGTTTGTTGGGCGTGATCAGCTTCGTAAGTGGGAACAGTTCGTCGACTAGCACTTGTATCGCCAGTGGGTCAAGTAAATTGTGTCCCGAGGTTGAGACACAAACAGGATCGCAGACAATTGGAGGAAGAGTCGCGTCGGCATAGTGAGAATTAAGAGCCTTCACCACGGCGCGGACCCGTTGTGCATCGAAAAGCATGCCAGTCTTCACAGCATGTGTGTCTATGTCATCGAGAATGGAGTGTATCTGGATAACCTTAATGTTTAGTTAGCTGGACAGCGAACAAAGCGAGTACTGACTTGCTTTTCCACGAAATCAGGTGGCGTAGGGTGTACAGCTTGAACCCCCGTCGTGTTTTGTGATGTCAGTGCTACAACCGCACTCGTGCCATAACATCCATGTGCAGCAATCGTTTTTAAATCTGCCTAGCTTCAAATGAGAAGATTCACAGACTTTCGCGCAAAAGTGGCTCACCTGAATACCAGCCCCTCCAGAGCAATCTGTTCCTGCAATAGTAAGGACGGATCGTACCACAGAGCTTGCCATACTGGCCGATCCGATTAAATATGGGACAGTGACTGTAAGAGGTAAGATCTGAGATTGCCGATCCATGTTTCATTTGAAAGCTGTCGGGTTTTCAAATTCAAATTCATTGAGTCCTCGAGAGCGCAATGATCGCCTACGTAAATAGTTTTTCAACGATTCAAGCCTTATTCTGTGAGTTCTCCGTTCAATGACCTCTATGCATCAGAGTCACGGTCACCGTGCAGAACTCATTTACCCCAACAGAACTGCCATACATCTTACACTCCAGCCGTACAACGAGTTCACTCTTATCGAACAACACGTCCCAAATTCCGCAGTCCTCGTTTGCGGTCTCCTACAGTGTAAAAATAACTTGCATCCAAGTTAATCCCTCGAAAAGCCGTGTAATACATAGAGTCCTGGAGAAACAGTCCGTTTCTTTCATATCATCTATATCTCTATCGTCGAGCTGTCCGAAGCTGTAAAATGTATGCATTTTAGTGACCGAATGACTTACTATCTTCAAATTGCAACTCGCGCTCCCCACGGTCTTACCCATGCTCGTCTCCAGAAGCTCCACGCTTGGATAAAATTTACTTCCATATTCTTTGTGGCCGTTGGGATCTGCAGTGGTAGAAGCTGGCATCATTTCCAGCATGATAGGGCATACGAAAGGGGTCAAGATCATCAAGTGATAGGATATTTTCCGCACCATTGGCCTTCGTCAATGTCGGGCGCCAATCTGTGCGTCTTTTAAAATGAGAGGTATATTGAGAATTCGTCCTTACGCTTTTCTGTCTCACAGGAACGCCCCGTGAACTCACAAGGTTGGCCGCGAGCACGCAAACATATCATCCCATTCTTTCCTGTAACCCAATTGTTTGACCATTACAGGATTCGGTCTTTGAACAAGCAGAATCGATCTAAGATGATCCAATGGTGTATAACTCCTTTGTATTTGTCAGTATCTAAAGAAGTCGCTCTATCATCGTCTACCATTATGTCTTGAAGTCAGCCGAACTCCGTGGCCATCGTGGTTAGGGATGTATTATCTGCCAAGATGCGTTATTAATACTGGCGTAATGTCAGGAGGCATTGTATCCCTAAGATTTGACTTTTCTGTGGGTATTTTGCTTTCCTCCTTTATCAGGTGCCAGCCATTGACATCATGCCGATAGCATATACCATAGCTCGCGCAAACGCATAGCGGCTTAAGTGCCGCCGCACTACAAGCGGATGACAAGTGGCAAATTCTGCTGCCCACATATTATATCAGCACATTGTCGAACCCAAATCATGATACGCTTTTTGAAACCTAAGCGATGCACTATCGAAAACAATGTCAGGTCAATTACCAGTAGACACCAACAACGATGCGGCATACCTCCTCATACCGCCAGCCACTGGGCCTCAGCCCCTATCCGATCCAGACACGTGATATACATGACTTCCACGTCTGTAAATGCTGAACTTTCTGTAGAACTGTTCTTGATCCACTGATTCCAAGCATTCATTCGTTGGACATCTAGCTGTCTCTTGTGATAGATGGTTACAATCCACTGAATGATCTTGTTGGTTAGTTTTCTTTTGATTACCTTGGAATTCTGCTCTCACTCATGTCTTCCTGCTGCAATGCTAGACCCCAAGGCATCGCCGCACCGTATCGGCATCGTAGTTTTCGGCACATTGGCCGACTGATATGCCCAGCTGACCCGTCAGAAGGCCCTCGACCGCCTCATGTTCACGGCTGTTTTATCAATCAAATGCAACCTTGTCAACCATTGGGGGATTGGTAGGAGTGATAGCCTTTCTAATCCGATGGTGAAAGCTATGTGGATCTAAGCGTGTGAAGCAAATACTATTTCCCTATGATTTGGCGATCACGACTTCACTACGCATGGCGGGAGTGGGAAGAAGGAGGACAGTGGCCCAGAGCGTTCGAGGATACGATCATAAAAGGATCAAGTGCAAGACAGCGTCAATCACTCTCCGATCTTCTCATCTGTCGAGATTACTTTCTGTCTTAATCGCCCAATGCGTGTGACCTCAACTGTGAGCAGTCCACCTCCAACATGTTATCAAGGCTGGCCTGGAGCCATCGAATATCGTGCGTTCATATACCAGTCGTAGTCGCCCTGTAATATCATAGCTTTTACAGTTTTCTTTTCCTGGTTCTACGCCCTTTTCATGTTTGCAAGGCCTTAACGCTCATCCCGCCTCCTCCCCCTATTTTTTTGGGCACAACACAGCATATTACATGGACGTCGACTCCTGAAGACCCGCCGTTCTTCGGTCTTACAGCCCAATGCTTTGGCACACCTGCATTTCCAAGCACCAACTGTACTACTGCAAACGGTGAAGTGTTCATTGTACTGCCAGGCGGATTTCAAATAGGTGTTACGTGAGTGTTTGTTTCTCCAGCTATTTCAAGACCTTTTATTGATTTACCCCTAGTGTTCCGTGTTCGCTACTGGCTATTGTAAAAGCGTTTGTTTGATTGATTTTCATGGTTGACAATGGTTAAGCAGAAAGTTCCTCCAGGACCGGTCAACAGATTGCACCAAAAGCAGACTTCGAACTGATTCTGAGCGATCCTACCACCAAACCCATTCCTGGAACAAAGACTTTAACTACGGCCAGCCCACAGACACATTCATCAGTAAACGCTACGTATGTCACCTCTCACGTCTGCAATAAACATTTTATTCTTTTTCTAATCATGCCAAAGGCCTACAGCGCCATCGCCGACAACTACCCGACAAGGCGGGAATACATCTCGCGAAAATACGGGTAGTACAGTAATACCAAACATTCCAACTGGGCCCGCAAATGTAACGTCTTCCCAGAATCCCATTGGCGTAACCAATGGTCCGAGCATTGGGCCGATCGGTTCTTCAACCCCCCAGGCGGGTTTCACCTCGTCGTCCACATCCACGGCCCAAACCCAGGTCCAAACTGGCCCGCTCCCTCCACTGACAACTCGGAAGGCCCCTCCTCTAGGTGCAATCATAGGGGGGTCCATTGCTGGTTTTCTGGTCATCGGTGGATTATTGATAGCCACCTGGGTGCTATGTGCGCGGCGACAACGACTACGTTTCGCCCCGCAGATGCCTGTCCCTCTCGTCTACGACTCGAGATACATACAGCCGTTAAGTAGTAAAGGTGCACATCTTACATTCCCTGTGATCTGCTGTCGCGTTTATATAAACCCACCCATCAGGGAACCGCTCCGTTCACGAGACCTTGATCGAAAAGGCAGAGAGGCAGCGTCGGGATGCGATGCAGAATATGCTCACCCCGAATACACAATTTTCTGGGTCCGCGACGATCACGTCTGAGGGCTCACTTATGTCGGAAACAAGCCAGGAGGCGCGGTTAAGGCTCATAGTACAACATATGAGCGAAAGAATACAGGCATTGGAACAACAGGAAGAGCCTGAAATACAGCAGGTTTGGCTGCACCCCAGTGACCTCATTGACCATCAACCTCCACCTGGTTACTCGGACGGTGGCCATGGGAGATCGCCAAATTCTTTCCGTCAGCTACCAATGATTCCAGGACCACCCATAGAGTCTACATCTTCGTCAGTGCATCCCAGGACAAGTCTAGTAGCTACGAACATGGACGTTGTTGGGACTGAGCATTATGCTCCAGAGAAACACACGTACAACAATAATTCAGACTGATTTTTAATTGATTGAACTTGAACGTTTGAACTCCGACGGTAGGTCTGTCTGTGGTCTGTCAGTCCAGTAACGTTCAGTCACAGGAAAGAGAATTGTGTCAAAAGTCAGTATCATAGTTCTCACAGTGGCTGAGGACAGAATAGGCGTATTCGCTGCGGGAAAAGAGATACTCAATTGACCCATAATCGGAAGCCCTTGGACGTTGTCAACCATCGCGATATCATTTTTAATGGAATGACGACTCACGCTGACGAACGGTATGTGAAACCCAGGGTATGTTGTAAGTATAGTGATAGTGATAGTGATAAATTAACACGCCGCGGTCCCAAAAAAGAACAAGCGGGGTCCGTCCTACGTACAGGCAACAAGTACGCCATATCTCCCAGCTAATAATGATTTATTGATCCTGATTTCACTATTCCCCGTCAGTGGCCTGGCAGGAGGTGGGAGATCTGGAGAGTTCAAGACAACTTCAATCATTCTTAGATCTTAGCTGTCGAGACGACTGTCAGCCTTCTTAATAGCAGCTCAATGTCCATGACCTTGCTAGCCCACCTCCAACATGTTATCAAAGCTAGCCTGGAGCCATCGAATACTGTGCGTCCATTTAATGCCCATAGTTGTCCTGCCATATCATAGCCTTTACAGCTTCCTTCTCCTGATTTTACATTCTTTCGATGTGTGTCACACCCTCACACTTTTCCCGCCTCCTCCCCCTATTTTTCTCGGGTCGACCCAGCACATAACATGGAAGTCGATTCCTGGAGACCCGCCGTTCTTCGGCCTCTCAATCAAATGCTTTGGCACACCTCCTTTCCCAAGTAAAAACTGTACTACTTCGAAGGGTGAATTGTTCTTGGATCTACCAGGCGGATTTGAGATAGGTGTTACGTGAGAGATATTTCCCTGTCCATTTCAATGCGTATTGTTGACCAGCTCTTAGTATTCCATGTTCCTTGCTGGCTCTATCAACGGAGTTCGTCCGATTAATTTATATGGTTGAAACTGCTGAGTAGAAAATTTCCCCAGTACTGGTCAAGAAATCGCACCAGAAGCAAACTTCGACCTCATCTTGAATGACCCTACTACCAGCGACCTTCCTGGAACGAAGATTACAGTCATCTCACAGACACATACTTCAATACCCGCTACGTATGTCATCTCTTACGGTCTAAATGAATATTGCATTTCTTTTCTAACCATTCCAAAGGTCTGCAACGCCATCGCCGTTGACTACCGAACATGGCGGGAATACATCTCGCGAAAATACGGGTAGTACAACAATACTAAACGTGCCAACTGGGTCCTCGAGTGTAACACCTTCCCAGAATCTCAGTAGCATAACAAACGGTCCGAGCATTGGCCCGATCGGCTCTTCAACCCCCCAGGCGAGCTTCACCTCGTCATCCACATCTACGGCCCAAACCCAGGTACAAACTAGTGCATTCCCCCCACTAAAAGCTCAGAAGGCCGTTCCTCTCGGTGCAATCATCGGCGGGTCTATTGCTGGTTTTCTAGTCCTCGGCGTATTATTGATAGCTACCTGGGTGTTATGTACACGGCGACGGCGGCAACTTTTCGCCCCACAGGTACCTGACCCTCTTCCCTACGACTCGGCATACACCCAACCGCTAAGTAGTAGAGGTATGTATTTTATCATTCCGTGATTTGTTGCGCCCTTATGTCTATTTGTCAGGGAATCGCTCTGTCCACGATACCTTGCTTGAGAAAGCTGAGAGACAGCGTCGAGAAGCGATTCAAAATACGCCAACCTCGAATCCAGAATTTTTCGAGTCTGCGACAATCATGTCTGAGAGCTCGTCTACATCTGACGGAAGCCAAGAGGCGCGATTAAGGAATATGGTACAGCACATGAGCGAAAGGCTACAGACATTAGAAGCTTCTCGACGAAGAGGGCCTGCGGTGCAACGAGTTTGGCTGCAGCAGCCCCCACCTAATTACTCGGATGGTGGCCACGGGAGATCGCCAAATACTCCCCGTCAGCTACCATTGATTCCGGGACCTCCTGTAGATTCTACATCTTTACCAGTACATCCAAGGACAAGTCTAGTAGGTACGAATGTGGACGCGGTTGGGACTGAGCATCATGCTTCAGCGGAACCCACATATAATGATAATTCGGACTGATTTTAAATGAACATTGAAGGGTGATGTTGTACCTGAACGTCTGAACTTCGACGGTTGGTCAGTCCGTCTCGCAGTGGCAAGATCTCAAGGCTGAAATAAAATCATCTCAGGAGTTAGTATCGCAGTTCTTCACATAACGATCTAGACGTGGCGGCAGAATAAACCTTTTCGTTGGCACATCAGAAGTCCTTGGACGTCGCCAACCATAGAGATATCATTTTCAATGCGATGACAAAAGATATGTTATGCTGTAAATATATCTCCTAACTGATGGTTTGGTGATATTGATTTCACTTCTCTATGTTTCGCCAGTGGCCTGGCAGGAGGTGGGAGAAGGGGGGCAGCAACCTGGAGAGTCCAAAACAACATCGTCAATCATTCTCAGATTTTAGCTGTCAAGATTACTATCAGCCTTCTTAATAGCACGATGTCCATGTCCTTGGCTCACCCCCGACATGTTATTAAGGCTGGCCGAGAGCCATCGAATACTGTGCGTCCATTTACCATCCATAGTTGTCCTGCTATATCATAGCTTTTACAGTTTTCTTCTCCTGAGTTTACGCCCTTTTAATGTGTGTCATGCCCTCATCCTTTTCCCGCCTCCTCCCCCTGTGTTTTTTGGGACGACCCTACGCTTTAAGTGGAATGCGGTTCCTGGGGATCCACCGTTCTTCGATCTCACAGTCAAATGTTTTGAGCTACCCTCCCTGAGCCACAACTGTACTACTTCGAAGGGTGAACTATTCTTTGTAATGCCAAGCGGTTTTTCATTTGGTGTTACGTAGGAAATGTTTTTCTGTCCACCTCAATGCGTGTTATTGATGAGCGCTTAGTCTTCCATGTTCTCTGTTAGCTGTCATAAAGAAGTTCGTTTGATTAATTTAACAGATTGAAAACCTCTGAGTAGAAAACCTCCCCAGTACTGGTCAAGAAATCGCGCCAGAAACAACCTTCGACATGACTTTTAGTGACGCTCCTCACAGCGGCCTTTCTGGGACGATGACTTCCGCTACGGCCAGCGCACAGACACATTCATCAGGAGATGCTACGTATGTCATCTCCCGCCGTTTGCAACGAATATTTTATTTATTTCTAATCATGCCAAAGGCCTACGGAGCAAGGCGGGAATACATCTCGCGAGAGTATGGGTGGTGTAACGTCCTCCCAGAACTCCAATAGCATAACCAACGGTCCAAGTATTGAGCCGATTGGTTCTCCAACCTCTCATGCGAGCTTCACTTCGTCGTCCACATCCACGGCCCAAACCCAGGGGCAAACGAGCGCATTCCCTCCACTGAAAGCTCGGAATGCCCCACCTCTAGGTGCAATTATCGGCGGGTCCATTGCTGGTTTTCTAGTCCTCGGCGGATTCTTGATAGTCACCTGGGTGCTATGTATACGGCGACGGCGGCGACACTTTGCGCTACAGGCGCCACTCCCTCTTGCCTACGACCCAACATACACACAACCCATGACTAGTAGAGGTGTGTATTTGATGTTCCTCATGTTTTCTGTTGTATTTATGTAGGCCGTCCTGCCAGGGAATCGTTCTGTCCAAGAAACCTTGCTTGAGAAAGCCGAGAGACAGCGTCTGGATGCAATCCAAGACATGCTAACCCCGAATGCACAATTTCCCGGGTCTGCAACGATCACGTCTGAGAGCTCATCCATATCTGAAGAAAGCCGGGTGGCGCGATTGAGGCTCATAGTACAGCATATGAACGAAAGAATACAGGCATTGGAGCAGCAGAGAGAACCTGAAATACAAGACATTTGGCTGCATCCCAGCGATGTTCTCGGCCCCCAGTCTCCACCAGGTTACTCAGACGGTGGCTATGGGAGATCGCCAAATTCCTTCCGTCGGCTACCATTGATGCCGGGACCTCCCATAGAGCCTACACCGAGGCCCTTACCAGGACATCCCCGGACAAGTCTAGTAGGTACGCTTATGGATGCTGTTGGGACTGGACATTATCCTCCAGCGAAACATACATACAATGATAATTCGGCCTGATTTAATCGGAGGGATGATCGCGGGCTTGAGCTCCAACGTCCAGGTCGTTCGTCTCTCAAGATCTCAAGGCTGAAAATGAAATTTTGAGGTACCTAAGTTTTACATCTTAGTGCTTGGCCCCTGGCCCATCTCATTACCTGAATCTCCCGGATGTTGGACCGAATACGGGCAAACCTCTGTAAGTATCCTGTGTCCTCTGAAGTCCACTGGAAGTTACCTTCCTATTTGTATGTCTAGTTCCATTGTATCCGCTGTTCACAAATGCCTCACTTACTATTTTCTTTGTGGAGAGGGGTAGATCAATGACTTATACTATTTGGATCCTCCTCAATTGGCCATTCCGCAATGCCTTGCGAATCTGTGGCTCCAACGATACAAAAATCCTCGCGTAAGCATATATATGTGATGATCATGTTCCCCAAGTTGGCCGAAGTGAAGACATTTCCTCCTTTAGAGATGGTTTGAGCCGTAGTTGTCCGATTTGGCTGTAGGTAGCAACGGCTCAGGTCTCTAGCTGTAGGTTATGTTCCATTTTGGGGTGGTCTATTGATCAACTCAAGAACATCCTGAATTGACGACTAAGGTAGTCGATCGGGAACAGGAGGGAACAGGATAGGTGTTGGACAGGGACTAGTTGGACAAACACCAGAACGTCACTGGCGGTTGAAAATTGTCACGCTAGTGCCAGGTCACGGTGGGTATTTGGCAGACGGGCTGGTCATGGCAGGAAATGCTTGGAAACGACATGTCACACTCCATTTGACAGTAGTTCGAAGAACCGGCCACCTCTTCTCCGAGTTTTACACCAACATTTGTCATTTACGGAAATAGGCATCGTTTGGACCCCTAGTTCTCTCCACAAAGGCCGACTAATGTGTTATCCGTGGATAAGCATTTTCGCCTCCTCAAGTCAAGATGTGCTCAGCTTACTACCCCGTCAGAGGCCTTTCGACCTGATCAACTATCGGATGAGTGGTGGCTTATTTTTAATGCAATGACGAAAGGTGTGTGGATCCGAATTTGTAGTATAAAAATATCTTTTAATGACTTGGTGATCATAGTTTTACTACGTTCATGATCAATGACATGGCCGGGCAGGAGGTGGGAGAAGGGGACACAACGGCCTGGAGAGTTCAAAGAGACGATCATAGAAAGATGAAGTTGAAGGAAACGTCAATCACTCCCAGATCTTCTCAACAGCGTCCTGATTAATCGGCGTTCTTAATAGCCCAATGTATATAGCCTCCCCTTGGTTGTGAGCAGTCACCTCCAACATGTTATCAAGGCTGGTATGGAGTCTTCGAACATTGTGCGTCCAATTACCATCCATATTCGTCCTGCGATATAATAATCATAGCTTCCACAGTTTCCTTCTCCCCATTTTATGCCCATCCAATGCGTGTCATGGCCTCACTCTTTTCCCCCCTCCGCCCCCTGTTTTTCTCGGAACGACTCAGCGCATCTCATGGAACTCGATACCTGGAGACCCGCCTTTCTTCGGCCTTTCAGCCAAATGCTTTGGTACACCTAATTTTCCACCTGAAAACTGTACTACTTCGGATGGTGAAGTGTCTATCGCACTGCCAGGCGGGTTTTATATAGGTATTACGTGAGGGATATCTCTCCGTCCATATCAATGCCTTTTGTTGATGAACTCTTAGTGCTCCATGTTCTCTGTTGGGTCTATCATACGAGTTCGTTTGATTACTTTATACGGTTGAAACGGCTGAGTAGAAAAATTCCCCAGAACTGGTCAAGAAATCGCACCAGAAGCCAGCTTTGAAATCATTCTGAACGACCCTACTATCGGGAGCGTCCCCGGAACAACCACGGTCAACCCACAGACACACTCATCAGTACATGCTACGTATGTCCCCCTTCATGATCTGCAATGAATATTCCATTATTTTTCTTATCATGCCAAAGGCCGACGCCATCTTCTTTAACCACCGAACAAGGTGGGAATACATTTTTTGGGACGATGGGTAGTACAGCAAGCCAAAACATTTCCCCCGGGCCCCCAAGTGTAACGTCTGCTACTGGTACAGCATTTCCTCAGAGTCACAATAGCATAACCAACGGTCTCAGCACTGGGACGACCGATTCATTAGCGCCTCAGGCGGGCCTCACTTCGTCACCTACATCCACGGCCCAAACTAGCCTATTCCCACCGAAGACACCCCGAAAGGTACTCCCTCTTGGTGCAATTATTGGCGGCTCCATTGCTGGTTTCCTGGTTCTCGGTGTTGCATCGGTAACTACTTGGGTACTGTGTATACAGCGACAGCGGCGACGTTTTGCGTCACGGGTACCCGTGCCTCTTGCCTACGACTCAACATACGCACAACCCATGAGTAGTAGAAGTGCGTATTTTCTTATTCCGTTTAATTTGCGCTCATGTAAATTCTCCCGCCAGGGGACCGCTCTGTCCAAGAGACTTTACTAGAGAAGGCCGAGAAACAACGTCAGAATTTGCTAACCCCGGATACACGATTTTCCGGGTCTGGGGGCTCATCTATGTCTGGAGCGAGTCAGGAGGCGCAGTTAAGGCTCATAGTGCAGGATATGAGCGAACGAATACAGGCGTTGGAACAACGGAGAGCACCTGAAATACAACAAGTCTGGCTGCATCCCAGCGATGTTCTCGATCGTCAACCTCCACCTGGTTACTCGGACGGTGGCCACGGAAGATCGTCAAATTCTCTTCGTCGGCTACCATTGATTCCAGAACCTCCCATAGAGCCTACACCCTTACCAGTACATTCTCGGACAAGTCTCGTAGCTACGCTCACGGACGCTGTTGGGACTGGACATTATCCTCCAGTGAAACATACATACAATGATAATTTGGCCTGATTTAATTGAAGGGATGATCACGGACTTGAGCTTCGACATCCAGGCCGGTTAGTCAGTCAGCCTCTCAAGACCTCAAGGCTGAAAATGAATTTTTAAGGTACCTAAGCTCCACATCCTAGTGGTCGCTCCTGGCCCCTCTCATTACTCATCTCTAATTCAATCTCTTGGATGTTGTACCGAAGACGGACAAACCTCTGTAAGTATCCCGAGTCCTCTCAAGTCCACTGGAAAATATTTTGTATGTTTAGTTCCGTTGTATTTCTTGTTCACAAATGCCTCACTATTTTTTTGAGGCCTTGCCATTTCACCGACCCCCTCAGTCAATCATTCCGCAATGCCTCGCGAATCTGTGGCTCTAACTATGCAAAATCCTTGCGTTATACGTTCTCCAAGTTGCCCGAAATAATGACATTTCTCTGGCGGCGGGCTGAGTCGCAGTTGTCTAGTAGCGACGCCTCAGGCCTCAGGCCCCAGCTTTGACAGAGTTATGTTCCATTTTGGGGTGGTCTATTGATCAACTCAAGCACATCCTGAATTGACGATTGACTAAGGTATGACGATCAAAAACAATTGGCTGTGGGGGTCAACAAGGAATAGGAAGGAACAGGTGCAAAGATGACTGGTACCGACTGGTTCACTGGTTGGAATGTCACGCTCCAGGTCACGGTGTGTATTTGGCAGAGGCTAGTAGGAAATGCTAGGAAGCGACATGTCACACTCCATTTCAACAGTTATCCAGAACGAAGTTTTTGAACACCCGGCCACATGTCCTACCCTCTTTCGGGTTTTACAACAACATTTACGGAAATAGGCATTGCCTCGACACTTCTTGACACAACGGCCGACCAATGTGTTATCCGTGGATAAGCCTTTTCGCCTCCTCAAGTCAAAATGTGCTTGGCTTCCCCCGTCAGAGGCCTTTTGACTCGGACTTTAATCAACTATCAGTCGGGTGGTGGCTTATTTTTGATACAATGACGAAAGGTGTGTAGATCCGAATTTGTAGTGTAAAAATATCTCCTAATGGCTTGGTGATCATAATTTCACTACGTTCAGTGACATGGCCTGGCAGGAGGTGGGAGAAGGGGACACAGCGGCCTGGAGAGTTCAAAGAGATCATCATAAACGGATGAAGTTGAAGGAAACGTCAATCATTCCCAGATCTTCTCAGCTGTCCCGATTATTCTCAGCGTTCTCAATAGCCCAATGTCTGTAGCCTCCCCCTAGCTGTGAGCAGTCCACCTCCAACATGTTATCAAGGCTGGCATGGAGTCTCCGAACATTGTGCGTCCAATTATCATATATAGTCGTCTGCAATACCATAGCTTTCACAGTTTCCTTCTCCCCATTTTATGCCTATCCAATGCGTGTCATGCCCTCACTCTTTTTCCGCCTCCACCTCCTATTTTCCTCGGGACGACTCTACGCATCACATGGAAGTCGATTCCTGGAGATCCGCCTTTCTTTGATCTTTCAGCTAGATGCGATGACACACCTAATCTCCCAACTCAAAACTGTACTACTTCGGAGGGTGAAGTGTTCATCAGACTACCAGGCGGATTTCAACTAGATATTAGGTGAGAGATATACCTCCATCTATCTCAATGCATTTTATTAATGAGCTCTTAGTGTTCCATGCTCTCTGTTGGGTCTATCACATGAGTTCGTTTGATCAATTTATATGGTTGAAACTGCTGAGTAGAAAATTCCCCCAGAACTGGTCAAGAAATCGCACCAGAAGCAAACTTTAACATAATTCTGCACGACCCTACCACCGGGGCCCTCCCTGGCACGACGACTTCAGCTACAGCCAACCCACAGACGCATTCATCAGTACACGCAACGTATGTCGTCCCTCACAGCCAGCGATGAGCATTCCATCCTTGTTCTAATCATACCAAAGGCCTCCACTAACCACCGAACAAGGTGGGAATACATCTCATGAAAGTACGGGTAGTACAGCCAGCCGGAACACTTCCCCCGGGCCCTCAAGCGTAACGTCTGTCACTAGTACAACATTTTCCCAGAGTCCAAATAGCATAACCAACGGTCCCAGTATTGGTTCTTTAACGCCTCAGGCGGGCCTCACTTCGTCACCTACATCCACGGCCCAAAATCAAGCGCAAACTAGCCCATTCCCTCCAAAGACAGCCCAAAGGGCCCTTCCTGTTGGTGCAATTATTGGCGGCTCCATTGCTGGTTTTCTGGTCCTTGGTGTCTCATTGGTAACTATCTGGGTACTGTGTATGCGGCGACGTTTCGCACCACAGGTGCCCTACGATTCAACATACACACAACCCATGGGTAGTCGAAGTGTGTATCTTATTATTCCATATGATTTGCGCTTATGTAGATCCTCCCACCAGAGAACCTCGCTGCCCAAGAGACTTTGCTAGAGACGGCAGAGAGACAGGATCGGAACGCAATGCAGACCGTCGTAACTCCGAACACACGATTTTCCGGGTCTGCAACGATCACGTCTGAGAGCTCATCTGCATCTAGAGAAAGTCGGGAGGCGCGGTTGAGGCTCATAGTGCAGCATATGAGCGAAAGAATACAGGCATTGGAAGAACGGGGAGAGCCTGAACTACAAGAGGTTTGGAATATGAGCGAAAGAATACAGGCGTTGGAACAACGGAGAGCACCTGAAATACAAGAAGCCTGGCTGCATCCCAGCGATGTCCTCGGTCATCAACCTCCACCTGGTTATTCAGACGGTGGCCATGGAAGATTGTGAAATTATTTTCGTCGGCTACCATTGATTCTAGAACCTCCATAGAATCTACACCCTTACCAGTACATCCCCGGACAAGTCTCGTAGCTACGCTCACGGACGCTGTTGGGACTGGACGTTATCTTCCAGCGAAACATACATACAATGATAGTTCGGACTGATATACCTATTTACTACACAGGTGATGTTGGACTCGAACTACACTAAGTCGGTTAGTCAGTCTGCCTCTTCAGACCCCATAACTGAAAAAGAATTTTTGAGGTACCAAAGTTTTAGATTCCAGTAGTACACTCATGCCTTGGGCAAGGCCCTTATCATTATCTTCAATGGAATCTCTGCGACATTGTGTGGAATCGGTGTAATCCTCATATCCTGATCCCTCTAGGATCACCGGAAGATGTTTTCCCTTCGAGGTTTGTTGCTCTCACCCTCCCCCACCTATTTTGATTTCCAGTTCTAGTTCACATTCACAAATGCCTTGCCATCTCGTGGGGGAAGATCAATAACACTATCCACCGGATCCCTTGCTACTTGGTTAACCGCCATCAGTTTGTCGTTCAACAATGCTTCATGAATCATGGCTTCAGCCTTACCAAAATCCTCGTTCAGGTATATATATCACGTTTATATGATTTTTGAATGTCGTCTCTGAGCAGACATGGTCTCAGCACCGCGGTTCTTGACCCAATGACAAACAAACATGGTGAGTAGGCCTTCTCATTTACAAGAGTCAATAGACCTTCAGCTGTTCAGTCAGAAGCCCTTCGACTATGTCATTGTCAACTATCGACTCGATAATTGGCAGGGTGGTGGCTTATTTTTGATGTGACGACGAAAGGCATGTGAATCCCTGCATAAAAATATTTCCCAATGATTATTAGGTGATCTTAATTTTACTGCTTCCAGTGACATGGCCTGGCAGGAGGTGGGAGAAGGGAAAATAACGGCCTGAAAGCCGAAAGATACGACCATAAAACGATGAAGATCGCGACAACGTCAATCATCCTCTGATCCTCTGAGTGGTCCAGATTACTCTCAGCCTCTTAATAGCCTAACGTGCGTAACCTCGGCTATGGGCAGTCCTACTCCAATATGTTATCAAGGCCGGCATGGAGCCTTGGAATACTGTGCGTCCATTTACCATCTACTACCGTTTGTGACATTCATAGTTGTTGCAGCTTCAATGTGTGTCACGCTCTCACGCTCTTTCCGCCTCCGCCCCCTGTTTTTCTCGGAACGCCCCAACGCGTCACATGGAACTCGATTCCTGGAGACCCGCCGTTCTTCAATCTTTCATTCAAATGCTTTGGCACGCCTGCTTTCGAAAATAAAAACTGTACTACTTCAAAGGGTGAAGCGTCGATTGTACTACCAGGCGGATTTGAAATAAGCGTTACGTAAGAGATGTTCTCTGTCTATCTCCGAGTCCGAGTCAATGCCTTTTATTGACAAGCTCCTTAGTGTTCCATGTTATCTGCTGGCTCTCTCACTAGAGTTTGTCTCATTAATTTATCAAGTTGAAACCCGCTGAGTAAATTCTCCTAGCACCGGCCAGTTGATCACTCCGGAAGTGGATTTCGACCTCATTCTGAACGACCCTACTACCAGGGACCTTCCTGGAACGAAGACTTTTACTACTACAGCCATCCCACAGACACACTCACCGGTACATGCTACGTAAGTCAATTCTCTCTCAGTCTGCAACGAATATTTCATTATTTTTCTAATCATACCAAAGGCCTGCAGCACCACCTCCGCAAACTAGTAAAGAAGGCGGAGGTGTATCTCGTGAGAATACAACTAGTACAGCAAGCCAAAACGCCCCCTCTGAGCCCCCCGATATAATCTCCGCAACTAGTATAACATCTCCTCAGAGTCCCAATAACATAACCGATGCTCTGAGCACTCCGGGGACGCTTGTTTCTTCAACCCCTCAAGCGAGTTTCACTTTGTCGTCCACATCCACGGGCCAAACTCAGGACCAAACCAGCTCATCCCCCCTGGTGACAGCTCAGAAGGTCCTTCCAGTCGGTGCAATTGTCGGGGGCTCCATTGCTGGTTTTCTGGTCCTCGGCATATCATTATTAGCCACCTGGTTACTATGCACACGGCGACAGCGGCGACGCTTTTCCCCACTGGTGCCGGTCCCTCTCGCCTATGACGCAGAATATGCGCAACCCATGAGTAGTAGAGGTGTGTGTTTTATTATTCCGTGATTTGTTGTCGTCTTTATATCTTTCCAACAGTGAACCGTTCTGTTCGCGAGACCTTGGTTGAGAAGGCCGAGAGACAACGTCAGGATGCTATGCAGAACACGCCAACTTCGAACCCGGAATTCTCTGAGTCTGTGACAATCATGCCTGAAGGAAGGCAGGAGGCGGGGTTAAGGACCATGGTGCAGCATATGAGCGAAAGAATACAGGCATTGGAAGCTTCTCAACAGGGAAGACCTGAGACGCAGGTTTGGCTACATCCCAGCGATCTTCTCAATCATCACCCTCCACCCAATTACTCGGACGATGGCTATGGGAAACTGTCAAGTTCCTCACGTTTGCTATCATTGATTCCAGGACTTCCCATAGAGTCTACACCATCACCAGTACGTTCAAGGAAAAGTCTATCAGGTACGATCATGGACCCCATTCCGGCTGAGCATTATGCATCAACACAACGCACATACCATGATAATTTGGACTGATTTCAATCGATATTAATTAGTCCGTCTACCTGCCATGCCTTGTGCATAGCTCTTCCAGTTATTCATATCATTATCTCTAATGGAATCTTTATGCAGAATGTTGGCAATCCTCTGTATCCTCGGCGAATCGTATCTACTCTAATGCACTTACTTTAACAGTAATGGGCTTGCTTGTCGTCTTGGGATGGGTGGAATAAAACTGGACGGAACCACTGGTTCTTTGGCTACGGGTAGACATTGAACCTGATGATATTAAAGTCAAGAGAGTCAAATTTCGGGCCTAGGCCCTTGTACATATGACCCAGTAAGAAGACCAAAGCCTCACACATGAACCACAATGGCACTCACCAAAACCACCACGCTTGCCCACTACCTGTGGAAACCGGATAAATGGTGACGTTATCAAGACTATCTTGTAAATGGTAATGTGTCACACCCCGCCTTGAACATCGTAAGTTAGTATTCTCCTGGCTTTAATTGGTTCATACCAAGTTGCCACTCTAACGGTTACTTCTGGGTGAATTGATAAGGACGTTTGGGGCAAATTAAACTGTGCTCGGAAAAGCCGATGAGCGTTGTTCGATCGATTAAAACCCAAAGATTGGATGCACATCTGTGATCGTGAACCCAAGTATCGAGAACGCATTGCTGATTACGGAGTGCCCAACCAAAAAAAGTCGGGTGGAGGGTAGGTAGAATCGAGAACTTCTTGCCACTGCACTGGGCCTGGTGATACGATTGGGAGCAGCCTCGACATCGACGTCCGTATGAAGTGCCGCTTCCCATGATTCGACAGATTTTTTGGTCATGTACTGTCATGTATGATGGGGAGGCACACTGCGGCCCCAGCCCTACTAGAATCCATAGCGTGCGGGATTATACATGCGCCATCCATGTGCTCCAAGTTGAGCGAAGTGAAAATATCTCCACGTTGTCGAATCCCTCTGGAGGTGGTAAAGACTCGGAGGTGGAATTGACGAGTTCAAGTTGTCCCAGTGGAGTTAGTGACTGGGATATCCCACGTGGCCACTGTCACACCCCATTTACCAAACCTTAAATTTCAGTTATTAGAAGTCACATCTACTCTACACTCCTCCTCCTCTGAGAAGAAGGGGTATCATCTCAGCATCATAGTTCTTAACACAATGTAGTGACACTAAAGTCTTTTCGTTTCCCAGAGTCAAGAGATGTGCCGAGGGCAGACCCATCAGAAGCCCTTCAGCACTGTCAACTATTGAGATGTCATTTTTAACAGGATGACGAAAGGTAATGTGCATCCGGTATGTGGTGTAAATACGCTTCCTAATGGTTTAGTGATTTCACTAAGTTCTGTCAGTGGCCTGGCAGAAAGGGGAACAGCAGCCTAGAGAGTTCAATCATTCTCGGGTCTCAGCTGTCGAGATCGGAGACTGCTCTCAGTCTTTTAATAGCCCAATATCTGTGACCTCGGCTGTGAGTAGTCCACCTCCAACATGCTATCAAAGCTGGTATGGAGCCTGCGAATACTGTGCGTTTATTTAACATCCTTGATCTACCTGAGATATCATAGCTTTCATCGCAGCCTCCTTCTCCTGATCTCATGCCTATTCAATGTGTGTCAAGCCCTCACACTTTTTCCGCCTCCGCCCCCTGTTTTTCTCGGAACGACCCAGCGCATCACATGGAACTCGATTCCTGGAGACCCGCCGTTCTTCGGTCTCTCAGTCAAATGCTCTGGCACACCTGCTTTTCAAAGTAAAAATTGTACTACTTCAAAGGGTGAATTGTCAATTGTACTGCCAGGCGGATTTCAAACAGGCGTTACGTGAGAGATTTTCCTCCATCTATCTCAATGGCTTTCATGGATGGGCTCTTAGTGTTCCATGTTCCCTGCTGGCTCTATCACCGGTGTTCGTTTGATTAGTCCATATAGTTGAAACTGCTGAATAGAAAATCTCCCCAGAACTGGTCAAGAAATCGCACCAGAAGCAAACTTCGACCTCATTCTGAGCGACCCTACTACCAGAAACCTTCCTGGAACGAAGACTTTAACTACGCACAGCCCGCAAACACACTCATCAGTACAAAATACGTATGTCTTCTCTCACGATTTGCAACGGAAATTTCATTTTTTTAAAATCATGCTAAAGGCCTGTAGCACCATCTCCGCAAACTAGTAAAGAAGGCGGGAATGTATCTCGTGAGAATACTGGTAGTGCAGCAAATCAAAACACTCCCGCCGAACCCCCAAGTGTAACATCTGCTCCTGGTATAACATTTTCTCAGGCCCCCAATAGCATAACCAACGCTCAGAGCACTGGGACGATCGATGTTTTACCTCTTCAAGCGAGTCTTACTTTTTCCTCCGCATCCACTGCCCACACCCAGGCCCAAACTAGCTCATCCCCTCCAATGACAGCACGGAAAGTCCTTCCTCTCGGTGGAGTTGTTGGAGGCTCCATTGCTGGTCTTCTAGTCCTCGGTGTATCATTGATAGCCATCTGGGTGCTATGTACACGGCGTCAGTGGCGACGATTCGCGCCACAGGCTCCTGTCCCTCTTGCCTACGACGCAAAGTATACACAACCGATAACTAGTAAAGGTGTGCACTTTATTATCCTGTGATTTGTTACCGTCTTTATTTCTACCCACAAGGGAACCGCTCTGTCCGAGAGACCTTGATTGAGAAGGCCGAGAGGGAGCGTCGGGACGCAATGCAAGACACGCCAACTTCAAATCCAGAATATTTTGGGTCTGCGACAATCATGTCTGAGAGCTCATCCGTGTCTGAAGGAAGGCGGGAGGCGCGTTTACAGACCATGGTGCAGCATATGAGCGAAAGACTACAGGCATTGGAAGCTTCTCAACAGGGAGGGCCTGAGGTGCAACGACCATGGCTACATCCCGCCGACCTCTTTGACCATCAGCCTCCACCCGGTTACTCGGACGGTGGCCATGGGGGGTCGCCAAATTCCTTCCGTCAGTTCCCAGAACCTCTCATAGGGTCTACATCTCCACCGACGCATCCAAGGACAAGTCTAGCAGGCACACTCATGGACCCTGTCAGAACTGAACTTTATGCCCCAGTGAAACACACATACAGTGATACTTCTAACTAATTTTTTAATATTATATATTGAGCGATAAAATGTTTGGGAGCTACCCGGGCCCTCCGGATCTGTCGATCAACAAGTTGGTCGCCTTGTGGTTGATATCGTGGCGCGCCGAGCGTGGCTGCCGCACAATCCCGACTTCCGATCGCCACGGGACTCGCGCTTCTCTGCCAAAAGTTGGGACTTTCCATTCAGTCTTCATGTGGCTGCCGTCCTCACGTAGCTTCCAGCACAACATTCAACAATCCGGCTTGCTTCAGTGAATTTCGGCATGTAACAGAAGCATATTTTGTCTCCCTGTCATTGTCCAACTACAGTGACATCGGTGTATGTTGTAAGTAAGTTTTGGGGTAGTTGACCTGTTGTACGGTTACTGAAGTTCTTGATTTCCAGTATGCAATGTATCATACCGTTCTATCATGCCGCTACAATCCTCTTACACATCATCTGCTTTTCGAAAAACGTTGGACATTCTCCGAGGAAGCAATCTTTAGAACACAGAAGGTCCTCGCCGAGGTTTAAGGAACGGGTGTCCCCTGCTAGTGCAAAGACATGCTGATGATCAGCCAACCGGTTGGCCTTGGGCATGTGGGTCGCCTCATGCTAGTATTGAACTTCTCAGTACATATTCGCTACCCGGAACTGGTATATGGCCAAAGTGACGAAACAGATCTCTCATCGGCCCCTTATTGACCGTGGACCACCGTGGACTGGTGTATGCCTATCCTGTTCGTAACGGATGATCATCATTTTGTGCAGGCCCTTGGCCGCCTCCTCGGATGCACATGCTTGTTGGTTCATAACATTCGACCAGATCAACCGCTTGGGACTCTAACGAGATCCGTCATCAACCGTTTATACTGGGAACGCAAAGCTTTCCTCCAGACCCTAATAACTCCCGGGCGTGTTGAAAGGTAGACCAGGTTTCAAGCTCTAAACTCGTCTTTCCAACTTCTCAACCTTCGATCCAACTTCCTCAAGCGCTATGATTCGTAAAGTCTCTATGCTTGGAGCGTGCACGGGTGTCTCAGTAATACCGCCTACAAATTTACCCAGAGTAGAGAGGATAAAGATGACTCGTCCACGGTCCTCGGACGACATTATTGTACCCAGGTTCATTGTTAGCTCCTCTATCAGTCTACCGAGAACGCATTCACAGCGCACCCGTCACTGCCATCAGCCTCGTTGTAAGTAGGACACTTGGTGTGCCTCTTTCCTTAGTAGTTTTTGTTCGTGTCTTTCCCCACCGAAGACGTCGATCCGGTGCGTCGTACGTATGAAAGCGCTTGTACCTTAACCATTAAATCAGCGAATATCTATCCATCTAGCTCGATCCCATAGGTAGGCGCGGCAGCCAGTGGCCATTCACACGCAGGCGGTGTGGAGAGCTTCGTATACGACGAATTGAAGGCCAGGCTTAGGCAGCATGTCCAAGAGATGAGACCACGTATCATGGAGTTGAAGGATGATTGAAAACTGCACGATAAATACCACGGACCCCCCGATCGTGTGAGCGCGGTAACCAGCCTTGCAATCGGAACCTCGTTTTCCAGCAAAGCAATGAAGAGGAGTAGATGATGATAGATCGCTAACCAATTACCAACGGCGCTACTCCATAAGCAATACTACAGATCAATGTTATTCCTGTCTTGATCTTATTACCCATCAAGTGCGTCATAGTTGCAAGTAGGCCGATTGCAACTTGATCAACTACAAAAACGTCATACAGGATTCGAATAAATAGTCACACGCCGAACCCTTGAATGTTTGAACCTTCTTAGTCACTGTATGGACTACCACTCTTCTCCCCCTTGATGTATACTGATATCTTATTAACCCAATCTATCAGGAGTACTCAAAAAAGTTAGGATCAACCATTGTGATAGGATGTTCAAAACGATGTAATCAGTCTTGTGCGAGTTTCTCATGATCAGTGAGTTTCAGCCGTAGGGTATACTCACGCCAATGCAGCTTACAAGTAGGATCCGGTCCCATGACTCGTCTGTCACGATATCACTGTCCCAACGCTTCACTGTGTCTAATGCACCACTTTTGTTTTCTAGGTAGCGTATGTTTGAAATATTCTGCCCACCTGTAAATTGACCCTTATTTTCTTGCAGTTCATTACTATCTGCACGTACCATACGCAAGATTGGCCTGTTTAAGGCTGTTTACCGTAGGAGTGATCGGCCCGTACCAATCATGATCACTTCTATTTTGATTGTTCTCTCAGCATGTCGCTCACTTATTTTCAACCTTCGTGTTGTCTGAGCGGCTATCCTTTTTGCCCATGCTCCCTCTACGGAATGTTGGTACTCTCTGGAATATACTGTGCGCATACTATCCATTCATTGCGAGAGCCACTAATATTTTTAAAAACTAGGTTTGTGATCGCTCTGCCGATTTCTAGTGCACTTAAATTTGTAACACCTGACAACGATCAAGGCGCGCCAGTCATCTGGAGAGACGAGGCCCTCAGCGTTACCTGGACTCTTATCCAAGCCGACCCCTCTGATTTCAAGTTGACTGCAGTTTGCGGCGAAGCAGTGGTGCCTCTCCGCACTGTCCACGGAGCTGATTATCAGATACATATACCCGGAGATACTTTTGCTCCAGACCCGAGTGGCAATCCATGGAGGTAAGTACCAGGCGTGGTTATTTTACTTTTCTCAGTAACATTTGATAGGATATGCTTCATCCAGGCGGAGGATAACACGTACGCCTATATCATTCCCTATCCTAGTCATAACGTGATGGTAGATCTAGGAGCGACGCAGTGCTGGCGCAAAGCGGATCTTTTCTCGTTGAGTCGAAAGATAAACCGATAATAGGAGATACTATTAGTACTAGTACGGAGGTGACACCGACTTCCGTTCCCTCGAATCCCAACCCCACGTGGGTCATTTGCTTGCGTTTTCCACTTGTGTTCTCACTATTCAATAGGGTGACTAAGACGAAGACTACTTCAGTGTTATCGGTATCTACTGCAGGGGATTCTAGCAGCCAGACTTCCCTAGGGGCTGAACCCACTGCCGTAGCAGTTGGAGATTTAAGCCCGTCTTCCAGCTTCTTGGTGGTATCGACTACAGATTCTCTCGGAATAGCAAGAACAATTACGATTGCTATCGGTCCTGATCCTGCAACGAGCACTCTTATATCAACGCTCGCCGCTGCGTTTCCAAGCCATTCTGTGGAGAGTACAGCTGCCGCGCATTCAAAGAAAACCCTCGTTGGCCATGTTGTAGGGGGTGTCCTTGGTTTCTGTCTTTTTGTAACCTTGTTAGCTTGCACCTTTCTCATCTGCCGAAGAAGGCGCCGAAATATTCGCCATCCCCCAAGCCCAATTCTTACACCTCTAAGATACGAAGAAGGATACTCCCAGCCGCCAAAATCGAAGTCAGGTGTGTTGATAGTTTCTCACCGATTAGTAACGTCATTGTTATTCAGAAATCTCAGGTCGATCTCCTGACACTGAAACATCCGATACTCCCTTACCCATTCCTCCAATTCAAATAACATCGAGGGTGCGCGTTGACACGCGTCCACATGGTACTGAGCCGGCAGCACCCGACGACTCAGAGGACCTTCGACTACAAGTTCAACAGATGGGTCAGCGTATCTTGGAATTGGAGGATCAGCGAAGGGAGCTCGCATTCTACAACGAAGGGCATCAGCCTCCCGACTACGCATACCAAGAAGCAGTGGATGACGCTGTTCCAGGCTCTTCAATAACGAAGCGTCATGTATCTTTAAACTAGTGAAGTTCGTTCTGTACCTTCACTCATTATCATCGGCGCTCCTTTTCGTGGATGTACTGTTTGCGATATCGATTGGTCGCTGCCGAGACAGATGATACCTTGGCTCTTTTGGACATGAAACGAACTCAGTATCGGAAAGCCAAGCTCACACCTCCCCCCATGATTACGGATCTTGCACGGCTGCCCATCAATGATAACTATAATAAACTCACCTGCTTAAGTCACCGAGATGTTCCCTTCTTTGGATCTCTCTATTCTACAGGTGTCGGTATATTTTCGCTCAGTGCCTTCTTCCCAGTGGTTCCCGCCATTGGATCTTTGATTGACGCAAGGGCGTGATCACGATTATAAGATCGCGTGTAGTACTCGGCTTAAAAAGTTAGTCTTTTCCTTCGAAACTCAGCCATGCCAAGCACACTCGCAGTCTCATGTCAGCTGATAAAAAAGAACCATCCCAAAGTGTCTACACTCACAATATACACTCGCTAACAACGCTCTTTAGCCTCAAATACGTTGGTCTATTTTTCAATTGTCAATTTCTGTCTGTCGGCGGCTTCGAATTCACCACCCAATTTAGTATTTGCTGTTGGGGTGCAGCATGTATAATACAGTGGCACATCTCTCATATCTCTATCGGCTGATGAACAATCACTTAGCTCTGCCGAAATTTTACATCTTGATTCTTTTCCCAGCAAGCTGTTAAATTTACTGTAGCCTTCATATGGAGAGGACTCTTTACTGTCTTTCTTGGCTATCATGGCTCCCTCATGGAGAGTTAGGGTCCTCTGTAAACTATTGTACGTCTGCTACTATTCCACAGATTTTGTATAATGCTTGCTCATTCCATTTTTATCAGACTCCTGGCTACTCTCCCCATTTCTCGTGCCCTTCAGTTCACATACCCTGGTTTCGCCGAAGATGAGCCGCCGACCATATTCAACAACGAGAGCCTGAACGTCACCTGGAGTATTACCTCGAATGATCCAACCGAATTCAAGCTCAATTCACTTTGCAAGAATGTGGTATTGACGCCTCTACGCACCGTAAACGCAGCGGATCTTGGAGCGCCTATACCAGCAACGGATATCCCTCCAGATTCTGGAGGCGATTCACAGATGTAAGAATACATTTTCTTCACCCGAGGACTTTGAACAAATACCCTTAGATCATGTGTTCTCCAAGCTACATATACATCGTACGTTTCTGGTGTTGTGAGTATCAAATTTGTCTTATAATCGGACAATTAGCAACGACACCCAGTTGGCCACAAGCGGACACTTTGTCGTATCATCGAGTATGAAACCTGTCGAACCTCAGGAGCCTGAGTCTACTTCGCAGACCGCATCCACGACTTCGTTGACTGTGACGTAAGTATTCCCGAGACCCTGAAATTTGTTTAAATTTTGATATCTTGTCAGGATCTCCCGAACTACCACAGTCCCTCCAGCGTCGACTATCGCTGAGCATCAAAGTTTCCTGACGGCTGCCACAAGTGCAGAAGCAACCAGTGATGATGTTGAAACGTCTACCACAGCCACATCGCAGATCACAAATTTGCATAGCGCAGAGAGAACAGACACTACGACCCTCAGTTTGTCGTTGACGAGCACATCAGTGGTGGTGTCTTTCACAACCGTACCCCCCACTCAGACGGAGCCTGTATCTAGGGTGCACGTGAAACAAACACCAGTTGGTGCTATTGCAGGCGGAACCGTTGGTGGCTTCCTCCTACTAACATTTCTATTTGCTCTCGCCCTTATTATCTGCAGACGGCGCAGACACCGAACTCCGCCAGGTTCGCCTGTTAGTCCTCTTCTATACTCAGAGGGGTATACACAGCCTCCAGAATCAAAACTAGGTACTTCATTCGAATTTAACCTTTGCCAAAGACGGTTGTTGAATTTCTCTATATTCAGCCCGTTCCCCTGGCAGCTCAGAAGTAGTTAACACGCCCATGACCTTTGCCCCAGCGCCAGCGAGCGCGGAAGCACGCAACGCTCCACGCCCACTTAGTATGGAGACGGATACTCTAGTATATGACGAGTCGGAGCCTAGGCTGAGGCAGCAAGTTCACCAGATGAGCCAACGTATTATGGAGTTGGAGGATGAACAGCAAAGGGAACTTGAGATCTACGCTGGCCAGAGCGGGCCGCCGTCTTATGCCCATCCAGAAACAATTATGGCCCGTGAGCCCATACCTATAATAACTTCACAAGCGGCGAGTAGCATGGCAAAGTATCATGATTCTTAGCCTACCAGTTTATGTCAAGTTACCCTCAATCAAGCCTGAGGAGACTGAGATTGATGTTTACTTAGTACTTACCCTTGAATCGAGTCTCCGTCTCCATACTTAAATTATTTATGGATTGACGCTGAATGAATAGTATCTGTAGCAACAAGATCTCTGAGCACGTTGTCAAGTAACATCATCGATCCCGCTTGGACAAGACAAGAAAATCCTCCTCGAGATCTGACTTGATAAGAGTTATCTAACCGACGGCTGTAGCTCATTATATAACCGCACTGATTGTAGGTCACGCCTTTCAAACTTTAAACTCTAAACTTCTGCAGCTTTCATCTTGCCATCATGGTCTATACTCCATTTATGAGGTATGTTACCTACAAACACCACAATGCTAAGAACTGTTCCAGGATCCGCGGAAATCCGCCGCCCATATGCTGCTCTATCCTGACTGGCAGCCTATCTGGGCAGAACAGTGTTTACTTTCCTACCTTCGTGTGATCAAGCTGCCATTGTAGCGTCCTTCGACATCGGTGGGTGATGGCCGACTTATAATAGGTTTATTGCGTATAGCGTAAATCTCATGTCACTCAACAACCATATGATGGTTGATGGCTACTCCCCACAAATATTATTCTCAATTGCCTTCAACCCCTTCGATGTGCTGAAATACTATCTCATAATATCAACAAATTTCCCCGAACGCTTACACCGTATCTTCAACCTCACTATCGATCTGGGGTACTATATGCTTCCCTCGTGCCGAATACACAACTGTTGGTTTCAACTGATGAACAGTCAGTCAACCCCTGTCGATCATGTTACATCTTTCTATTCTCAGCTATGCTCTATACTTTCGTTATTATTCACTTTCATACTATGTGAAACCTCGTGTCGTGCCTCTCCTTCGTTATGGTTCCCCAATTTAGCGTTCCGTTTTGCACCCTTTTGTACGTCCGCTCATTCCTAACCTATTCGATTGGTGTTGATATTCAGCAGGGTCCTTGTCATACTCCGAGTGTCCTATGCACTTCAACTCGTTGTCCCTCTTTCTCCCGCATTCATCAATCAGAGCCTAAACTTCACTTGGAATCTTGGCGCAGGAGATCCGCCAAATTTCAAGGTGGAAGCCGTGTGTAATAACATAACAGTGCCCATCCGTACAGTTATTGGAAAGGACCGCCATCTATCCATTCCTGCAAGGCTACCTCCAGCTTCTCGCTATCCTTACCTGTAAGTGTTAAGCTTAATAGTTGGGGCCATTTATTCAATTAAACACCAACAGGTTGTGTACTCTCCGGGCCAGAGATGTCTCGTACGATTTGGTGGTATTTCTGCAGTCAATAAACTAATAAGACAATCAGTAATAACACTGTACTTGCCTCAAGCCCAACTTTTGTCGTACTTTCGGCCGCCTCGACCGTGATACCACCAGCGTCCACAATCGTACCAACTACTACTGCTATAAGTTCCTCGCATTCTACATCCAACGTGAGCTCTTCGACATCTGCTATATCTTCTCAGACGGTAGGCTCGGAGTGAGTCTGTTCTTTCTTCATATTTATCATCTCAAGGTAATGACGACAGGACAACGGGATCTAGTTCAGTATCCTCGGTATCTCAAACAACAGTGACAGGTATCGACCAAACAACACTCATCTCTGGGTCCCCGACACTGGACTTAGGCCAAGTTTTTCCAACGACTAGCCCCATAGAGAATGTGATCTCTGCACCATCCACCGAATCTCAGGCAGAGGAGACCGCGAACCCTCTCGGAGTCACTGAAGTAGAGCGAACGACAACGTTGACATTTCTCGCGCACTCTTCATTGACTACTATGACCAAGGTCTTTACTACTGAGGTTCCAATCCAGTCAACAGGGTTGGGGCCGTCTACACCTTCCACAAGTCCAAAGCACACTCAAGTAGGCGCAATTCTTGGTGGAATTTTGGGTAGCTTCTCGCTGCTATTGTTTCTTGCCTTTGGTTTCCACATCCGTCGAAAGCGGCAACGCCTTGCTCGCACTGTAACGCTCAGCCCTATGACCTATGATGCAGAATACAACCAGCCTCCCGAGAAGTCAGGTGTCTAGTGCCAAATTTTTTCGCTTTGAGAGCAACTGACCATCATTTATTCAGATCGTCTCGCGCAAGCGACGACTGTGGCGTCTGTGGTCGCCTTACCATACCACCCGACACAAGTACGCCAGACAGCCCCGGAGGCAGCTAGACACTTGAGTACGGGGAGTGTAGGTACTTTATCATATGGTGAATCGGAGATCGGACTCCGGCAGCAAGTTCAACGGATGAGTGAGCGCATCCTAGAGCTGGAAGATCAGCAAAGGGGACTTGAATTCTACGATGAATGGGTTGCGCGGAGACCTCCAAATTACGTGGACAGTGAAACTGGTTGAAAGTACCATGATACGACGGCCTCAGAGAGCCTGTAACACGAAAACTTACCACATTCCTTGATTATCGACATTCACTTACCTCCTCATTCTTTTACACACAAATTTGCACGATGCGAACAGTGTTTCATAACGTTCAAAGTAAAATGTATTCACCCATACAAGTATTCAATCAACTTGGAACTGAGCAAGAGCCTTGGCGGGCC
>JABCKU010000054.1:0-10061 GCA_018221655.1 Myochromella boudieri | reverse complement strand
CGGCCCCACTGTGCGTTGACCAACAATAGTCTCGTAGTAAATGTACTCTAACCGCTTGTTTGTAGTCCTGCTTCATCCTCGTCTTCTATTCCACCACCACTTAGAACTTCCACCCAAATTCTACTACCTACCTTGTTAAACATCACGTCACCAGTCGAAACCCACACCACGTTGGCTGGGATTCAAACGGCCATCTCTCCCGTCGCCAGCGAGGTCGCCTCTGAAGCTTCTGCGACCTCCAGCGACGCAAATAATGCCGTATCCACTACAACTCCAGGAGACTCATCTAACAACAGTCAACCCATCGGTGCTATTGTAGGGGGAACAGCTGGCGGCGTGGCGGCTGCCGTCATTCTTGTAGTGATCTTCTTCATGGTCCGTCGGCGCCAGAACAGTTCGCGCAGCGTTAGCGATATGGAACGATTCAGAACTAGTGACTCTGGATCGATCGTCGATGATGGTGCATTTTACTTTCTCTTACAAGCGATGACGTTTCACTGATCGGAAATGGTACCAGAATGGTTTGGTCCTCCTGTTGGAACATTGCCTCCTCCAACAAGACAAAATACCATTCTGTTGGGACATGGGAGATCGGAAGAGCAAGATACGTACAGAAACCCGGATTCATACTTGCATCAGAACACCTCAAACGGTTTTCCAACGACTGGATACGGGTACAAGACCTATGCCGAAGGGTACCAAAATTACAGTGCAGATTCATCAGGAACAACCATGGGTTATAACACGGATTGGCAAGCGTACGAGAGAGCGTACAACCCCAACGTACAGTCCGCCAGTACCTCAGGGCTACTTCCACATGGATACGCTTGATTACCCTAGGTGATTTAGATAGTTTGACGACATTCATGGACTTTCTGCCAAATACGCATATTTTATTTATGTACTACCACCTACTACTGGCTGTATGCCCTGGAGTCTAGCTATTCAGCGATACAAACATTCCTTTGTATGTAGGCTTCAAGCCTCCCCCAAGCTAGAGATACTTACAATCCCTGGGAAACAGTTGGAAACCCAAGCACCATCGCGAGCCCTGCATGAACCATATTCGGTAAATGCCGAACCATTACGCATGCCAGTGTCTCGCTGCAACCATACGACCGCCACTTTGTCCAGTATTCTTGTTTTAATGGCTTCACTGGCTGTGATATACCTTTCCGGGGGACTTGAAGCTCCCACACGCGTGGCATTCTTCGTTTTGTTGGCTTAGGTCGTGGTGGGAAGTATGATGCTCTCAGTGGATAACTTGTATGTCGATGTTCAGACGCGCTATCATTGTTCGCTCATATGTACATAGAGTCTTAGAACTCGTTGCGAGTCTGCCGTATAGGCTCTCAGGATTGAAGCTCGTTTGGTTAACGTGTCCAGACCGTACGTTCTTGTACTTGAACCAGCGGGTGCAAAACGTTAACCCATGGGGCATGTAGGTCCAGAAAGAGGGGAATTCTCGATTTTGTCACCTAAAAAGAACTGCTACTTCGTTTAATTGTGCTTCTGGTTCCCTTTCTTGTATATAGTGCGGATCGTCTGGATCACCTTTCGTCAGCGCCGCCGAAATAGTATGCTTAACTCAACGTAGGCCTCTACCACATTCCCTTGGCTCTCAGCCACGACTCCATTTCTGCGTGGGTCTTCAAGCCAAAGGAGTGAGTTTATTTTCCTTCAATCTAATGTCTTCATTAACCACATACCTCAGTCTAGATTCGTCAATATGGAAAGGGATGGCTATAGTCCGGGCACATCACAGTTCTTTGTTAGTAACAGGGGTCTAGAACCTCGCGGTGAGAAATACGATTGTCGCATGAGCGTACAACTCATTGCTCGTCCACTAGGCCATTTGAGCTCTTTTAGATGGAGTTGACGCGTAACGAGGTTTAACGTGTCTCTACCTGCATGCTTTTGTCGCGCGCAATCATGTCTTCCAGGAGGAGCAAGGTGGTGGTGTCGACAGAGGCACATATACAATGTACATTCAAACTTTATCGAGTCGCTCTTCGTACTCATTTGGCTGGAAACAGTTGTCACAACTCGGAATTTATGCGCTATCGACAAGTTCTTAGACAGATGTATCACTGCGTTGCATGACAGGAAAGATCAAGGGCGTTAAGCTGTTTGTGAGTCTGGGTTCTAGAATGATTCAATCTCATTTTGATTGATTATGCCCACGCTTTCTTTAATGGTCAATCATAGGCCTACATACTTGACTGAGGGGTTTCTGTAGAGCCAAGTTGTATGTTCTTTGCGTCCCCTGGATTGAGATGTCGGGCAAGCGAAACCCTGGGTTAATTCTCTACCATGTTTTGTATGTCAATATTGCCGAGGACATGTATTGCAAGCGCTAACTCACCTTACTAACAGCGCCCTTAGCTTAGCCACCCAATTTACACTAGCTTTACAGCTCAGTAGTCCGTCGACGATTTCCCCTGGGAGCACTTTACAGATATCTTGGACAACCTCTGGCCAAGATCCAACATCGTTCACTTTATTGGCGGTGTGCTCGACCTTAAACGTATTGTTTACTCGAGAAGTCCAGACATCATCGCGTTTGTCGTCCTTCCCAATATCGAGTGGACTGTCTAGTCTTTTAATTCCGTGAGCACTACCGTCGTCCTTGGGTTTTTACCAATAATTGAAGGATATTCAGATTATCTTGCACACTAAGAGCTATTACCACGTATGTTGGCCTTGTGTTATTATGAAATCGGCTGAACAACATTCTATGATAGGAACGACGGTAGTATTCTCGCTTCAAAGGCTATCACATTAGTTCCCAAAAGCCAAACACCTCCCCCGGCAACAACCATAATAAGTCCTATAACCAGTGGTCCCACCTCCACACCTGTAACTCATCAGTAAGCATCTTTTACCATCCCCAACACAATGAGTAATATCTCTCAGGAACCCCGACCCCCCAACATCGGTTGCAGGCAGCTCCTCTACATCGACAAGAATTACGGGCACCCCTCCGTTGTCAAGTGATATCAACGGTACATCTCATGAGAACAATACACCTCAGGACAGCAGTACATCTGGAGCTGGGCAGCCGGAGCCAACCTCGGGTCAGCCAATCGACCCCGCGACGTTTACGTATTCCACGAGTTGGCCAATTTCTGTGGGCCAGGGGAGCCAAGCGATAGGGAGTACACCAACAAGCCATTCACCGGGACAACCAACGGCGGCACCGAGTCTAAAAAAGAAACATCCTGTCGGAGCAATCATCGGGGCTATACTAGGCAGCCTTACCGCTTTAGCCTTACTGATTACGGCATTTGTTCTCTGTCGTAGACGACGAGATCGTCGAGCTACTTTGGTTCCTCTTCCATATGAGGCACCTCGAATTGTATCTCTCGGTACGAAGTCAGCGTGCTATTATCTTCACCCACCACATTAACCCTTCGCTCTTCATTTTGCTTTTAAGTGCAACTCATAGGTGTGATTAACGAAAAGGAAGCCGCAGTCCAAGGGCTTGAAGAAATGCTCAGCACCACCGGTGATCATCAGGACGTTCAAGTAGAACAATCGATCGTTGGTATACAATCGCGATCTGGACGTCGGGATGCGGCTGTGCGTCAAGAGATAGCGCAACTGCGGCTGCGTGTGCTTGAGCTGGTGGCTCAGCAACGGGAGCTCGAGGATCAGGAGATTAATTCCGAAGCACCTCCAGATTACTCGAGTCGGGCGTCAGCCTCGAGTACGTTATGACGAAAAGCCACTTCGGAATAGAGATGTAAAATAAAGTTGGCTATCCCGGGTCTAGGAGCTTGCACTTGCTCATATTGACTAGCCATAAATTTGACGCTTCGGGAACCTTGGCTTTGGTGTGCACTGTAATGGCACAAGCAATACGGAACAGCCTTTTTCTCAAATCAAAGTACTCCGAATCTTCACCTTTGTACTTTTTAAACCATCACCTCATCTTGTTCTCGTTACTGTGTGATTTCCCCCGATCAATGCCTTATAATGGAATATCGACGTGCCATATCATCAATTCGAGGAACTCGACATCTATCTTGCTAGTCAAAGTAGCCTGGAATGGTCAAAGTCTTATATTTATACCAACTGTGTATCAGTCGGCAACTCGTAATTTTGTAGTACACTCTACGGCGCTTACTCCTGGATGACTGATAAGTCGACTGAAAACAGTCTATACTTCCTCCCGCTTCCTCGGGTTTCTTTCTACCATCCTTGACTTGCCTGAGCCGAGCTCATGTTTCCAGAGATGTCAGCCCAAAAGCGATTATTCTTGTATGTGATCTCTTTCTGCAATATCTAGATTCATTTGTTCATTCAAATTCGCCTAATCGATGCGCAGCATTTGTCTTCTCATCGTCCAGAACACCTTGGCTTTCAAACTCAATGACATTCCTTCCGTTCACCCTGGAGACACCATGCAGATCTCATGGACATCTTCTCCGGGAGACCCTGTAAACCTCTATCTCGTCGCATCCTGCGATGGTGCGATACCTTTTCGTTCGGACTTCGTACCAAACCAGTCTCCGGTGTCAATGACGGCACCCACTTCCTTTAAAGCTCTCCCGTAAGTGCATGGTATTCGTTTACTCTTATACTCATGGAATGGAACAAGTTGGAAGGGTGACATGCACTTTAAATGCAGGTAGCTTGTACGTCCTTCGATTTTAAAATATTAGCCTAAGATAACACGGCGTAGAGACGACAACAGCGCACTTGATACCCATGACTTTCAAGTGATACCCAAAAACTCAACACCAGCTTCAAAAAAAGCCAGGATGGGCCGCCAGATTATTCGAGTCATGTATCTGATCAGCAGCATTGAAATATACTCTTATCCAATGTCCTTTCATTGTGTACATCGATTGGGGGAGGAGAGAGAATCGAAGAGAGGGCTTCGGATGCATCAACGTTGGGGCTTTACGTAATCGGAGGAGACAACAACTCTTGAACCCCTCCAACACAACTCCAACGATGTCACCATTTCCGATTTGCGCTTTCTACAAAGTTTTCGGGTTCGGTATCGCAAAGTTTCGGGCTTGACGGTGTTTGACGTACTACTACCGGCGATTCGGGCGGTGTTACAGCCACAAAAAACCAGGAAACCAGAGTGTCATCTTGGGGGGTCCCATTCCTTCGTAGGACGCCGAATCAAGTACTTATAGCTACCCCGCTATGATTTTAAGCCATACTCGTGGATCCACGAAGTGGGACCACTCAGCAAGCAGAACGCTATCCAGAGTTGTCAAACACAGAGCGTCCGAACAACAGCGTTGTTCTGAGTCATTGATAGAGTGGTTGAACCTTTGTTGTTCAAACGTTCAAAACCAGGGTACGCCCATTACATCATTCAAATACATATTTATCTGATGGATTTGATTGGAGGAGGATGAAGGGTGTAGGTGGCTATCACTGTTGCAACGACGTCCAATGTCCACCATATCCTTATACACAACCACCGTCCTAGAAGCCCAGACTTCTGTCAAATCTCCCCCCTAGAACGACAATTTCCTTAATCGAAAGAAGGTCTATACGGATTGCGAACTGGTTGTCGGTTTGCTGTCGATAGATGGTTTCAAGCCACGCCATCATTCATCTCTTCGTTTTTCCCAGCTGTACCCACCAGTCCCTTTAAATACTATCAGTAACAAGCCTTTTCCGCGCTCCTTTCTCATATTGGACATGGTACTACTGCACGCCTTAAAAGGAATGTTGAGGCCCACAATGTGCGTCGGTCTCACTTTAGTTATGTATTGATATTGTTTACCTGATCAATCGTTGCAGCGCTCTGGCTGTGTTCCTTTTGGCTGCCGATGCACTTGAATTTGGCCCACTCCAACCTGATCCCGTGCCTAGACAACCAACTACCGTCACTTGGACTACAAGCGCATCTGACCCGAAGTCTTTTAACCTCACGATCCTATGTGGCCCCACAAACCAAGGGCGGCTAATATTTAGCGGCATTTTTCACATATATGACTCCCCGAAGACCATCACTGTCCGACCGCCAACAGATGTCAAATCCATGTAGGAGACATCCACATTCACCAATGATATCGTTACTAACAGAGATACAGTAAGCTGTACACTTTGCAAGCTATCCAGACGTAAATAATTATCAGGGCTACCCTGTCCCTCGGATACTGCTAATCACAAGACACAGAATCTCTCCATCTAATACATTCGCTTCGACTACAATTTCTGTGCCAACACCTACTTCAACAGGACCTAGCTCTGGGCCAAACCAGACAACAACGGACTCTACATCCCTTCCGTACGTATATTTCAGCTTTTCCCCCAGTATATGGTGTTGAGTACGTCGACCACAGCCATACCTCATCTTCTTCAACGCATCATGCAATCTCTGCAAGTACATCCAGTTCCTCTTCCTCGCGGTTGGATATGGGGAGTCCAATGACGTTAATTCCCGTAAAGAGCTCTACGATGACGCAGCCTCCTTTCGAAAGCAGCTCTCCTTCAGAGTCATCCCCACCTACTGTGGTTCCTGGTGCCCAAGACGAGCCGCCTTTAGTAGCTGGTCCGTCACCGTCAGTCCAGTCCTCGGCTAAGCGACCCGCTGGTGCAATTGCTGGCGGAGTGATAGGTGCTTTCGCGTTCATATCCTTTATCGCGATATTTCTCTATTTCTGTTGCCGACATCGTGAACGACGACACTCGCCCTGGCACCATGTTGCCATGCGAAAAACCAAAGAGAAAGCAGGCGCTGTACGCTCTCCAACTTCTGGTTTGTTCCTTGTCTTTTTACATCCCCCCTCCATCCACTCACATCATCATTTAGAATGGTTGGTTGAACTGGATACGGCTATGGACGAAGCCGCGAAACAGACCGAACGGGCTCGTTCACGTGCAGATAGCCGTCCAAGACAATCAGACGACTACCCCAGCCCAGATATCACAAACAACGTGCTTCCACGGGAACCATATCATGATGATCCCTATCTTTCACGCGACAGAGCTGCAACATCAACTCTGGAATCCCACCGCCATATAGGCACTGGCAGTTATTCGGGATCAGATCATTCTTCAACAGAAGGTGATCCAGAAAATGAATTGTCGAGAGGGTTGTACGATTTTGATATCGCTAGAGAAGAGCGTACACATGATGCACTCGATGTACGGAATATGAGCCCTGAAGAGAGAGAGAGGCGCCAAGATGAGCTGTTGGAACGGATGCAAAGAGTCCTGAATGGGGAGGTAGAACAAGGGTTCGCTAGATGACTCATGTATAGCAGTCTCAGTTGCAGAATATTGTCGCTCCCTTTCAGATATCCAGAACCCGCAAGGGAGGCGCGACGTCATTAATAAATTATACCCACCCAAGTCGATCGATTGGGCTTTCCAGCTTGAAGTCCCCGCTAGGGAAGCAGGATGACCAGCAAGGCGGAATGTGGTCTAGACAACATTATCCAATAGTAACGTTCTAATGATGATGATCCATAAACTATTCGTGTCGCTCCTGAGGCCTGATTTCGTACCCAGATGGGAAGAAGAGCCCCATTTTCCTGTTTTGGGCTATGCCTTGCCAATATTTTATGTCGTTATATAATCAGGCCTCTGTTCAACAATCTCACTTGTGGCTTGCAATTGCCAAAGGGATCTCAGCTTGAAGCTTGGGAGTTTGAGTGTCACCGGGTCTCAGTTCAATGTATTCGATTCACGGATTTTTGAAAATTTTCTCTGGGCTTCTATCAGTTACGGCTTGGTGGGATAGATAATGGTTCTACAGGCGACACGGCCTAAAGAAGGCTCCCCTTCCCAGAAACTGGAGTGTTGCTGTAGGGCAACAGTTGCAGAACGCTGAATCAAGTACAACTGCCTCGCTATGCGTTTTCACTCGCAGATCCACGGGACCAGACCACACAGCAAAAACATCTAGAGTCACCAGACAGAACATTCGAACAACAGCGTTTCGAGCATCGTTCCGAGTCGTTGATGATGGCGGAATCTTCGTTGTTTAGAACCAAGGTGCGTCCATTACACCATACAAATACTTCTTATCTGATGAAATCGTTTAGAGAAAGGTCCATCAACGTTGCAATACCCGATGTCCACCATATTTTTATGCACAATTACTGTCCTGGAAGACTAGACTCATGTCAAGTCGTCCCCCTAGAACAAGAAGTTCCCTAATCAAAGAATGGTCTATATCGGATGGCAGAATGTTTGTCGGTTTGCTGTCGATAGATGGTTTCAAGCCACCCCATCATTCATCTCTCCGTTTTTCCCAGCCACACATACCAATCTCTTTATATACTATTTACCATGAGCCTTTTCGTGCTTCTCTCTCATGTTCGACATATCACTACTGCATCCTCGAAAATGTTGAGACGCATAACGTCCGTCGATTTCGCTTCACTGGCCCTATCGCTGACATTTACTAATCTTGGTAGCGTCCTTGAATTATTCTCCTTGGCTGCTCATGCTTTGAAATTTGGCCCCATCCAATTCGATCCCGCATCAAATCTTCAGGCTACCATTACTTGGACGACATCTCCAAAAGACCCGGAGAAATTCAATCTTACTATTCCCTGCTTATTCGATGGTGGAGGAAAACGAGAAATATATGAAGGGATTGTTGACAAGAGTCAGTCTCCGCTGCATTTCAATGTACCAGATATAGGACATCCTCTGTAAGTCTCAAACACTTCCACAACAATATCATTGCTGACAGAAATTTAGTGAGACGTGTATGGTGGGAGCTAGCGCTACGTGAATGATCTCAGGACTACCCGGCTGCCAGACATTACTAAATGCACGGCATGTAGAAACAGTCCCTTTGCACTATTCGTTTTAACTACGATCTCAATATCCAACCCTACTCCAACTGAGAAAGGATCTATGACAAGCCAGACGGCAGGCAGTTCGGGAATTTCCTCCAAGTGCGCAAATTTCATTTTTTCTGACACAGGTGCTGTGGGGACGTTGATAAGCATATCACAGCCCTACCTCCGCTTCATCGTCCGCGGAGTCGCCTATTTCCAATGGCCCGTCCGGAATGTCTCCTGCGGTACGTACTCCCTTCAAAACCGCGTCCGCACTTGCAACGGCCACCAATTCCCCACACACCTCCACGACACTGGTATCCGAACCCAGTACTTCACAATCATCCAGCACATCCTCGTTTACTACTACCTCTAATGCCCATGACGAGATACCTACTATAAGCGGACAATCAGCGCAAGGTGATTCCTCCAGCAAGCAACCCGCCGGTGCAATTGCTGGCGGGATAATAGGCGCTCTTGCATTCATATCCATCATCGCACTACTTTTTTATCTCTGCCGTCGACATCGTGCACGACGTAATCTACCTTGGCACCTCTTTCTTTTGCGCAAAGTCAAAGCAAAATCGGGAACTGCGTATTCCCCAACTTCTGAAAAAGATGGTGTGTCCATCTATGCTTATATCGCTCCCTTTGTGCTCATGCGATCACCTAAGAATGGCTGGTCAAATTGGATACCGCGATGGATGAAGCCGCAAAACAAACCGAGAGGGCTCGTTCTCGCGCAGATAGCCATCCAAGACAATCAAGCGACTACCAAAGCCCAGGTACCACAAATAGCACGCTTCCACGGGAACCATATCATGGTGGTCCTCACATCTCAAGCGACAGAGTTCCGACATCAATGATGAGATCCCACCGCCATATGGACACTGCCAGTTATTCGGGATCAGATCTTTCTACAATGAATGGTGATCCAGAAACTAAATCGTCGGGAGGGTTATACGATTTTAATATGGCTAGGGAGATGAGTGCACATGGTGTACTCGACATACAAAATATGAGCCCTGAAGAGAGAGAGAGGCGCCAGCAAGAGTTGTTGGAAAGAATGCAGCGAGTTCTGGACGGGGAGGTGGGGTTTGCCATATGACTCACGTGTACCAGTCTGAATTGCAGAATACGATCATTCCCTTTCGGATGTCTAGAGTCCGCAAGGGGTGCGAGGCGCGTTGCTTACTATCTCGTGCGTTATTTAAGGATGTTCCGAAACCTTCGTTGGCGAAGGCAGTGTTGGTTTTGACCGCGCTCCGATAACTTTTCTTTAAGGGGACT